>UELU01136801.1:0-15124 GCA_900490025.1 Megastigmus dorsalis | reverse complement strand
CTTCTTACCTTGTTAATGAAAGTTGGTTCATTACCTTGATTGATGATCTCCAAGTTGGTGCTGGCCAGGTACTTCAAAAGGGCCCTGCCGCGGCTGTTGGTGTCTGAGCTTCCCCACATCAGATGATGCGAGTTGGCATCACATCCAATCACGAGCGGCAGCGCCCTCTCCTCACAGTACTCTACCAGATTGCTTACCTCTCTTGTTGGTACATCCTGTTCGTCATATGGAAGATAGGCGGACGCTATAACCACTCGCTGTTTCTTTCCACCTAGTTGAAGTTCCACAGCTGTGGCTGTCAGGTTCGCTGTACATAGATCCAGTAAAGGGGTTGTTTCTAGATCTTGGACCAAAATGCAGGCTCTTACCTTACCTGCCTTTGGATCCTTCACAACTCTTCCGGTCCCTAGTCCTCTCACCTTACCTTTAACAAACCAAGTTTCTTGGATTAGTGATATACATGTCTGCACCGTAGCCACACGTCTTGCTAGAATCGCAGAGGCGTCTTTGCTGTGGTGCAGATTGATCTGCGCTATGAAGAGATTTGTGCAAGCCATTTGACTACAAAATCCCTCCAATGCGCTATTGTAGTATCCCACTACCGTTCCGGCAGGGTGTATTTAAACACCACCCTGTCGACTCGGTAGTAGACCCTATCTTCTAGTCCGGCTATCGCTCGGATGCCGGACTCGGGTACACCTAAAATGAGGGTCGTGACCTCGGTCCCCAAAGAAGGGGAGTTGTCGGTTTTAAGAGAGGGGTTGGACCTCATTAGCCTCGCCAGGATCACTTCTGGTTCTTCGGTCACTTCCGGTATCCAGACAGTGACCCTGACGATTTTCTGAAGGAGCTCAACCCCTCCCGTCTTCAGATCTGCACCCTTCCATGGGTGCATGTCGCTTGTTATTCCTACGACCCAGTCCTTAGAGTACTGGTCCGCCGGAACCAAAATGATGGCCTCTCCCCGGAAGAAGAAGCCGTCGAACCTAGGCATCGGCACTTCAAGAGACAACTTGTCCATTGCCTCCATCACCGCCTGCCTGAAGAGCCCAAACCTTTCTTGGGTTATGGGCTCCTCAGGATACCCAGCCTCGACGACCACCGTCGTCAGGGGGTTGGCCCTCTGTGCAGCCGAGAGTGCGTTGAGACACGCCTCTTTGGCTCTTTTAGGAGGCTTCTGACCCTCTGGTGACGTGTCCAGCGGTCCTTTGGGCCGCTTTTTGCTGGCTGGGGTAGGAGCGTCGAAAGCGCTGGACGTCCCAGACACAGATAACTTCCTTCTCTCCTTCGGTCCCAGTCTCCTTTTTTTTTCTTTGGTACCTCAGGTTCCCCATCCTTTTGAGGATGGTTCACACTGAGGCCTTGGGTTGAGGTAGTCGGTTCCCCAGCCATTTCTGGCTGGTTCACATAGACTGCCTCTGTTTCCATGTGGCTCGTCAGGAGGTTAGACAGGTCCTTGTTCACCTGCTCTAGAGGAGCGGTTCACTCGGACTTGTCCTCACTATTTATTTGAGCTGGAATAGAGTTTTTTTTTAATAAAAATTTTTCCATTTTTGAACCCACAAGAAGCTAGGGAAAGAAAAGGTCCACCGCCGCAGAGCCCCGCATGCGACGGTAAGGCAAGTTTACTTGGGGATTTTGCCAAGTGTTCCCAAGGCACCAGTTAGCGGCTACCTAGTACCCCAGATGGCCAACCACTCCGCTCGGCACGGTCCGCATTACACCTTCGGTTTGGGGGGTGGGTATTTACCCGATCAGCGGAACCACCAAACTGATGCGGGGAGTTGCTTCTTGGTCGCATTACAGGGCCGATCGACCGTTACCATCTATCTACCGCAGGAGAAGCCGGTACGGGTCACGCCCCTGGGATCCAGCCTTTTTTTCTTTTAGGCTTTCACCCTACATTCACTCACTCACACAACAATTCATACTGAGAGCCCGTTTATAGGGAATCCACATTCACGTCCAGAGAGCCCGTTTATAGGGGTCGCCGTTCGAACGGACCGCGACCTTACAGCCGCAAAGCCCTGTATAGCTTAAGCCCCCTCACCTACTGCACGGTGTTGCAACTCCTAGAGGGGGTTAATAATAATACTTATAAATAATATTTTCGATGAACCAATCTTACCAGAGTCAAAATATATGGTAGATAAAATATTAAATCAACAAAGCAAGATTGTGATTTTCATGCTGTTTATTCAAAGTGTTCCAGTTACGTAGATAAATTAGAAAACATGGATTCATACGGATATGAAACTTAGTAATCCTTCTTGTGAAAATTATTTTATAATTCATAATCCATCCGATATGATCGCAAAATATTTGAATCCTAACGATGTATATTATGATTATGTTGTACGTGAAAGAATCCATGAAAAAAATCATATCAAAGATATGTATGATGGCCTCCTTTACAGGAGATTTGTTAGGAATTTACCAGAATCTGAAAGATCTAATTACGTCACAGGAATTATTAATACAGATGGAGCACCTCGTTTTGAGTCCTCAAATTATTCCACATAGCCTATTTATTTAATGCTAAATGAATTGCCTGCTCAGGAAAGGTTGAACAGTAGAATAACGTGCGGCTTATGGTTTGGGAAAAACAAACCTGATATGTGGGTTTTCTTACATATCTTTGTTAAGATTGTCAATGATTTGCTACAAGACGGTAACGAATGTACAATTAAAGGGGGATTAAGAAAAATAAGATTTTATATTTTATTAGCATGCGTGAATTCGGTTGCCCATGCTCCTATGCAGGGCATTAAACAATTTAATGAGTTCTTTTGGTGCAGTTGGTGGTTGCACCCAGGTGAATGGTTTCTTGAAAGCATGAGATATTCTATTCTATGTGACAATCCACGTGAAAAAGAGATGTGGATAGTACTCTAAAGCTTATGGAAGAATCTAACCCATAAAAAGTTCCGATCTTCGGAGTAAAATATTCTTAGCCTCTGCTAAATCTCCCATATTTTAATATAATAGCAGGATTTAACGGGCGGTCGGAGCTACCCCCCTCCTCAATAGTTGGTAGTTCCAAGTTCACAGAAAAACGATAAGTCCAATAAGCCTTATTTTTCACACAATAATTAATTATATCAAGCACAGTGGCGCTCAGCTTCTGATAATACTCAAAATTAAAAACAAAGAAAGTTACATGCAGAAATAGGCATGTTCATAATTTTGAGGTTAATTTTCAATGCATAAATGTGGCTTACTAGTTCCAAGTTTTTGTAAAAACGACTAATCGTATCCACTTGAAATTGTACAGGACTATTCATTATATTGAGAACAATGACGCTCAAGTCTTAGTTTTCATTTTTATAATTAATGGAAAAAAATATCATCGAATAAAAAAACGCGTTTTTAGCTCCGACCTACCCTTAACCCTGATTATATGCACTGTGTTTTACAATTTGAATTTATTAATGATATTTTATTGAAAATTAAGGCACCCCATCAAACAGTTCGCCTAACTAGATCACCGAAGGACGTGCGTGATTGGAAAGCAAATGAGTGGGAGAATTGGTTACTGTACTATAGTTTACCAATTTTGAAACTTGTATTAAATGATAAAGCTTTCAAACACTAGAAATTACTTGTTGATAGTATTTATATTCTGCTAGGAACTGATATTTCATGTGACGATTTAAACATAGCTGATAGAATGCTACATGATTTTGTTTTCGAAGTAGAAAAACTGTACTCAAAACACGCTATGACTTATAACGTTGTGTGTTGTTCGACGTTTTGCTTTTGAAAGCAGTAATGGCAAACTGATTAACGTCATAAAATGTGCTAAAGGTGTAAATCTACAGATAATGAGTTACATAAGTATTCAAAATACTGTACATATTTTAGAGAAAAATGTTTATTATACTTGTTCCTATGTTACTCAAGCTTACTGTGATGATCTATCTTCCTTAAGAGTTAAAAAAACATTTAAGTTGTCCAGTGTTAGATATTTTGGCAAGGAAAAGTTCATTGACCATGAAATATTAAATAAATTTAATTTGTCCATTCATAGCACTAAAGCATTTGAACGCATGGTTAAGGACGGTTGTTTATATATATCATCCGAAAAAGTAAACAAGCGTTTATGCGATTCATATGCACAAATGGCTGATAAAACTTTTATTAAAATCATTTCATTTATAGTTGATAACGATGATCTAGAACAAACATTGTGCAACGTTATTAAAACTGCAACAAATAATTATAGCCAACACCTACAAGTCATAGATGAAATAAATGATAAAATAAAAATAGTGCCTATCAAAAATATTGACGTGGATAATCTCCAATGTATATCTGCACTACCAAATTTATTATATTATTAGAAATATATATCTGTTAAAACTTACATTTTTGAAATTATTTAAATTATTTGAATAAATAACTGTAAGTATAAATAATGTTTCTTCAATAAAGATCATAAAAAGATCGTAAAAAGAACTTGCTTTTCCTTAATTTGTATTATCCTTTTTGAATCATACGTACCACTTACAATTTGATTATTTTAATTATTGGTTTCTTACATAAAAATGAAATTTTTCTGAACATACTATTCCATATTCGTAAAGTACTAACAAAAATATTCCTGTATACCAATTTTCTGAAAAATTGAAAAAATTGAAATTTTAGTCCACCATATTGGATCAAACTTTTTGAATTTCGGTAAATCCAAAAACAATTACAGTATACTTTCTTGTAGATTAATAAATTTACCTCATTTTGTACAATAATTTCAGAAGGATAAGATCTTTCCATAATTAAAAAGAATGTTCAATATTGCACAGAGCTAGAATTTTGCAAAATGGACACTTGATTCTTAAACAGTAATTCAAAAAATTCTTCAATACCGATTTTCGAAAAAAGAAATATTTGAACTTAACTAACACCCTATAGATTCCTAAGTTGCGAACGATAAAGAACTGGGCGTAGTTTAATATATTTTTGGAGCGACTTCACTTATTAAATGGTTCATACTCAACGATAGAAAGAATTATTATTATTAAAAATAAAAATTTCAGCTATTAAATCACTATTAAAATAAAACGATAAATCACGTGATATATCACGGGATATTTTTCAATAGGGATATGTGGAATGGCTTTTGTAAATAAAATAAGTAATACATAATGTTTTCACCACGCATATTCCGACATTCAATTTTTTGAATTGGTAATACATCATCACAAATCATTAGTAATAAATTACCTCTCCCTTCTACTGAAGAAAGTACAGAATCAAGTCAAGAAAGTACTTATTATATCGTAACAAGTCGCTCGTATGTTAAAATGAATGTATGAGGAAATATTAATGTTACGACGGAAAAGGTTGTGTCAGCATTAGATAATTGCAAAATATCTTATAGACATTCTGTTCATTTGATAGCTATTATAGCTGAAGTATTAAATTCTAACATTAACGATTTAATTTTGAATAAGACTTCATTTCAGAGAATGCGAAATTGAATTCGTGGAAAGAAAGCCAAAAAAAAATTAAAGAATCATTTGGTGATGTAAGTCTTGATGCTGCAATTATTCACTGGGATGGAAAAATAATTCCAGACTCTATTTCATGCAAACAAATTGATAGATTACCTATCAGCATACGTAATTTGGAAATTGAAAAACTATTAAACGGACCAGCATTAGAAGATGAAAAAGGTATTACGCAAGCTCGTGCAATTTATAATACGCTTTATGACTGGGGTCTATGTGAAAAAATTAAAGGATTATATTGTGACACAACCAATTCAAACCTAGGACGCAAATCTGAGGTAGCAACTATTTTAGAACAATTCCTGGACTCTGATTTATTATTTTTACCTTGTCATCATCATATTTTTTAAATTATTTTGGCTTGTATCTTCAATTTCAAAATGCCGAGTATGACTGGATCGAGTGTCCCATTGTTCAAGAGATTTCGAGATTCATGGCATGAAATAGATACAAGTAAGTTTAAAACCGGAATGTCAGGTGGAAACATTCATTCACAATTAATGAATAAAGTCGAAAAAGTTACAATTTTCATTAAGAAGTACTTAAAATAAAACCAACCTTGTGACGATTATAAAGAACTATTTCAACTATGTTTGATTTTCCTAGGATTCATGCCTTCAGAAGAGGTAAATTTTTACGGACCCGGGGCATTTAATCATGCGTGATGGACGGCTAAGGCGATATACTGTATACAAATATATTTATTTCGAGAAGCTTTCCATTTAATAGCAGAGGAGACAAAAAATCTTCTTGATATAAGCCTCTTTGTTATCTTTATATATTTTAAAATGTGTTTCGAGGCTCCTCTTGCTATGAAAGCTCCCACCAATGATTTGAAATTTATAAAAGAAATTGATAACTATCGAGCCATTGATTCTAGCATTGCTGATGCAGCTCTGAACAAATTCAGAAATCATTTGTGGTATCGTAGTAGGGGAGACCGGGGCTAAAACTAACAGGGGTAAATATTAACATCTAATTTTCTAATAAACTACGAGTCCCAGATGTTTGTAAATCGATTTAGTTTATTGTATACAACGCCCTCTACTATGTAAATATAGTCAGTGACTCATCGGACGTCGTGGAGCGAAGTTACAGACGAGTGCTGTTTTGATAACAAGTATTGAAAAATTATTTATTTCGAAAATTTTTATTTATTCCTAAACAATTAATTATTTTTTTTTATTTTTAACATATATCAAATGATTCCTATTCCAATCAACTATTACTTCGTGGTATTGTATTTATGCATATTGTAATTGGTTAATAGTGAATCGGTTTCGTTCGAAAAAAACGGTGTTGGGGTAAATATTAACAAGTCTCTGGGGCAAATATCAACACTGTTAATATTTACCCCGTTATTACGATTTCGAGAATTCAATTTATATCAAATGATAAAAAAGTCACAAAATAAAATACGGTATTTTTTTGTAACTTTAGAATGAGAAATTACAAAAGAAAAACAAATAGAGGGACAAAGAGCATAGAAATCTACAAAATAGCAGCAACAGAAGTTGTAGATAATAAATCTAGTATAAGAGCAGCTGCAAAAAAATTTGATCTTTGTCACGTATCTTTGTATCAATTTATTAAAAAAGAGCAACATGCACCTACTGATGTTGGTTACTCTAAACCAAAACAAATTTTTTCATCGGAGCAGGAGCAAAAATTGGCTGAGTATTTATTGCAGTGCTCAAGTATTTACTTTAGAATGCTTCCTATCGAAGTGAGAAAATTAGCTTATGAATGTGCTGTGTCTCTAAATATTAATAATATACCACCTTCTTGGCACGAATATAAAATGGCTGGACCAGATTGGTTTTCAAATTTTATGAAAATAAATCCTATTCTTTCTATTAGAACACCTGAAGCTACATCATTAAGCAGAGCTACGTCATTCAATAGAACAAACGTATCTACAATTTTTGATAAATATAAATCTGCTTTAAATAGATATAAGTTTACTCCGTCTAGAATATGGAATGTCGGTGATATTGGCGTAACAACTGTTCAAAAATCTCAAAAAATTGTCGCTCAACGTAGACAAAAACAAGTGGATGCTATGACATCTGCAGAAAGGGGAATTCTTGTTACATTGACTGTTGTTATAAGTGCGACTGGAAAATTTATACCGCCTATGTTTATTTTTCCTCGGATGAGATATACAGATATATTTCTGCGGAATGGACCACCAGGTTGTATTGGTGCTGGTAAAAAGTTAGGATGGATGCAGGAGAAAGAATTTTTAATATTTTTAGACCATTTCATTAAACATGTGAAGCCCACTAACGAAGAGCCTGTTCTTCTCTTGCTTGACAACCACAGCTCGCACGTCAACCTAGAGGTGGTAAACAAAGCAAGAAATAATAACACAGTTCTCCTTTCATGCCCCCCCCCCCACTGCTCTCATCGATTACAACCTTTAGATGTCGCAGTGTACGGTCCATTTAAAAATTATCGCAGCAGGCATCAGAGCTCTTGGATGCTAAATAATCCGGGAAAAACAATTACAATACATGATTTACCTGGAATCGTAAAGGCTGCGTTACCTTTGGCCGTGAATCCAGCCAACATTATGAGTGGTTTTAGTAAATCCGGGATTTGGCCTTTAAATGAAGACATGTTTCAAGAGCACGACTTTGCACCGTCATTTGTAACAAACCGTCCGAATCCTGTCTCAAATAATCATGATATGATTCACGAAGATGCCGCAGCTGGACCTTCTGTAGAAAATGAAAGCAACGCAGATTTTTCCATTGCAAACATCAGACCTCTGCCGAAAGCTGCACCGCGTAAGGTATCTTTTCGAAGGCGAACCAGAAAATCAGCTATCCTTACTGACAGCCCTGAGAGGAATAATCTAGTAGAAGAGCTTCAAGAAAAAAAAAAACGTAAACCGAAGACGTTTAAACGGAAAGCTGAAGAGAAGAATAAAGATAAAAGGAAAACAAAAAGCAAGAAAGAAGAGCCAAAAAAAGGAAAAAATTTTAAGAAACCAAATAAAGAAGAATGGTGTTGTATTGAATGCTTGAATCCTTTGGGGATAATGTTTCTGGCGAGGAATGGGTGCAGTACTTACTGTGTAAACAATGGGCTCACGTTAAATGTGTAAAGGGTAACATTACCTCATTTGTATGTTTTCATTGTGATAGTGACAGTGATTAGATATGGTTAATTTAAAACTTAATTAATATAAAGTTCATTAAATTTAATAAACAAGTCTGTTGTGCACTAGCGTTTTCGTTTTTCAAAGAAAATAATTTGTTAATTTGCTTTATTTGTCAAAGAATAACATATTTTTTGTTGTATACTAATATATTTAGACGAACATACATTATACATAAATAAAATGCATTAAATCATATGAATCTTGCATTTTTATTTAAAAAAAATTCTAAATAATTTTCTGTGTTAATATGTGCCCCTTATGTTAGAACTTGCCCCTTACCTGTTAATTATAGCTCCAGAGGCGGAACAAAAACTAACATGGTACTTTTTTTACAAATGGCTTTATGTTAAAAAAACCATAAATAATTACAAAATTTTTATTTCCGTAAATGTTAGCTAATTGATTATACTATAACTTCAGAAATTTAATATGTGAAAATAATATGTACTTTTAAAACTACAGCTACTTTTTTAAAAAGTGTTAGTTTTGGCCCCGGTCTCCCTTACAGAAATAAGTGAAATATTTGTTGCAAAAAGATATAGATTATTTCATTAATGCACAACCAATAATTTTTTTTGATAGATTTGAAATAAACATATTAAAAAAGATTAAGAGATAAATCATTAAAATGTATAACTTAAATATAAGTAACTTATGCCGTAACTATGGTACGTTAAATATAAAAACTTCTATTACTATTAGACTAAGATTTACATTGTTTACTATACTAAAGAACAGCCGGACGAGTATAATTAACGACATTTACGGTTTCAAACTTTTTTTGTTCAATTTTCAATATTTAACTGTTTGCAAATTGATCCCAATTTTAGTGGACTACAGAGAATTGAGCTCAGCTCGATAAAGGTTGAAGTATTGAAAATTGAACGAAAAAAGTATAAAACTGTAATTGTCGGTAAGTATGCTCTACTAGCTTCTTCTTAAGACATTTTTTCTATTTTGCGGATATCGGAGCTGTAAGATTGATCAATTCGCGCCGTAATTCAATTCTCCCACATTTTGCTCCTAATGCCTTAAATACCGAGTATTATTAACAGGATATAATAGTGTCTGAAAAGATGCCTACCTTACCACCATGTCGTTCACAAAGCACACGACGAGAAACTGGCCAGATCAACAACAATAATTAATATCTTTTGTTTTATATCTCATTTTGAAAAGAATCTCTGATAGTACCTCATGAATCATGTTAACATTATGTAATATTGCCCAGTACTATCTGAGAGTTTATTACGAAAATATATCTCTAATTTTGTATACATTAATGAACACGTAAATTACCCAAGTCAGTAACGTAGGATTCATTGCAACTGTCGCTCATGCACTGTAGATTCAACATCAAATTTTGCATGATCAAAACTAATTTATTGTTCATATCGCATTTCTGCAAAGTTTTTTTTTAATTAGAATTAAAAATGCGCTTTTTCAAAAGAAAAAGGGAAATTTCAACAAAATATTTTATTTTGTATTTCTTAAAGGTATTTTATAATACCTGTTCTAAAGGTTTCCAGGTGGACAGAAGGCATTCACATTTTGGAAAATATGAGTTTTTTCGACGTTTTGTACCTATTTCTTTGTAAAACTGAATGCTTATTCCGGTTCTACGTAAAAATTTTACAAAGGAAATGATTCTTTAGATTCATTCCGAGCACATTTTCAGGCCTTGAGAATGAATTATTCATTTAAAACGCAAAACTCCATGTTATTTAAATGGAAAAAAGGTCATGTCTATAGGCACGGGTTAAACAAAAGAAATCGATTTAGGGAGCGGCATGATCGATTTCTGGAATTTGAGAAATAAAGGACACCCTAATGTGCATAGACTTTAAAAAAAGTCAGCAATATGTAAGCCCGATGCATATCCGTTACCGTTTATGGATCAGATATTGCGCAAGCTGCAGTCAACTAGATATATATCTATGCTTGATCTGAGCAGCGCGTATCATCAGATTCCGCTGAAGGAGGAATCGATGCCTACCACCGCATTTACGGTGCCAGGGATGGGCCTATTTCAGTATAGAAAACTACCATTTGGCCTATGTAATGCTGGAGCATCGTTCCAAAGACTCATTGACAGAGTGATTGGACCAGAGCTCGAGCCGTATGCTTTCAGTTATCTTGATATCATCATAGCTACAGAAAATGTTGAAGAGCATTTGGCTAAGCTTGAGTAAGTGCTCAACCAAGTAGACGAGGCAGGGCTCACTATTAACCGGGAGAAAAGTTTATTTTGTCAGGAAGAGGCAAAATACCTCGGAGTAATAGTGAACCGAGACGGATTTCGGCCCGATCCAGAAAAGATCAGCCCCCTTGACACAGATAGATCGGGCTATCTTGAAATTTAGGCCCTACATAGAGGGCTGTGAGTTTAAAGTTATAACAGACTACAGCAACCTACGTAGGTTGTGTAGTTTGCACCATGCAACAGGCAGACTTGCTCGTTGGGCCCTAGAATTAGGGAGGCACATGTATACTGTCGAGCATAAGGAAGGCGCTCTCAACAATGTACCGGATGCTCTATCTCGAATGCATGAGGATGAGACGCCTGAAGTTAGCGCAATATCATGAGGAGAAGAAACCCAAGATGAATGGTATTTGCGCTATGTACAGAAGGTAGAAGGAGACCTGACTAGCGATCCTTGATCTAAGGTCATCGGGGGTCATCTGTACATCTATAAGCCTGATGATGCTTTAGAAGGGACTATTGGCGATGATGAAGCATGGAAGCTCGTCGTGCCTAAGGAAAAAAGAAAAGAAATTCTTAAAGAAGGGCATATCGAACCAACATCCGGTCATCTTGGTAGAGAAAAAATATATGCTCGGATAGCTAATTTATACTTTTGGCCGGGCATGTATAAGGATGTCGAAGCATATGTTCGACAATGCACGGTTTGTCAACAGTGCAAAGTCGAACAGCGGGCACCCGCAGGGCTTATGGGGCGAAGGACCGTCACTAGACCATGGCAAGTTGTCACAGGTGACATAATGGTTTTTTTACCAAAATCTGTTCGGGGTTATGATTTATCCTCTTTTTTCATGATTTATTCAGGAGTTCAAGAACCGTGCCATTGATAGCTTTTTAGTGGAAAAGGGGGTGCATCATACTACGGGCCACGTTATCATCCACATGCGAATCCTGTCGAGCGAGTGAATCGTTCCTTGAAGACGATGCTCGTGGCTTTCATAAAGGAAAGTCATCGAACTTGAGATGAGAACTTGCCCGAGCTCGTCTTTGTTTTTCATACAGCGGTGCATCGTTCAGTGAGTGCAAGTCCTGCACTACTGAATTATGAAAGGCGGCCATTACCTCCTTCCACAATTCGAAGAGATCGAGAGTTGGTAGCTCTAGCAGAAGAACAGGAGGCAGCTCTGGACTAATGGAAACGAAAAGTCCATGAGCGGGTCAATTTACATTCTGTGCCGAGCCGCAAGTCGGAGGAGTCGCACAACCGACAGGCGGCTTATTACAATGCACGTAGGAGGCAGGCTAGTTTTGCTGTTGGAGGTCAGGTATGGAAGAGAAACAGGATTCTTTCCTCCGCAGTAGAGGAACTGAGTGCTAAGCTAGCTCTAAAATTGGCTGGCCCGTATACGGAAGTAAAAGATTCCAGAAGATTTGGTCGAGGGAGATGACATCGAGCATCCACCTCCGATGTATGTGAGCGTTGATGTAGCATTTTTCGAACTGCAACGAGAGAGCGTAGCACGCATGCAGGATAGCATCACTCCACCGGCAGATGTAACTGCTGCCTGCGTGTCTAAAACTTCGAGGCCCCGCGGAAGGCCATTGAAGGCCACAAAAATGCTTTCCACGCGTTCGTAAATCACTCTAATTTTTCCCATTTGCTTGGTTTTCAGAATGGATAAGGACGCTTTTATGCGCGTGTGCGTACAGTTTTTCGAAGGTTTCGCTGTTGAGGTCGGGGAAGCAGCTTCCTCGGTTTCGATTTCGGAAGTGAATCTGGAGCTGGTTCCCATGCTAAGGGAGAGGACGAGACAGGAGCTACGTCGCCCTTACTCGACCGCTCCATCACCCGTCCTGGAGATAGGAAAAGAGTGCGTCGCTGTTCTGACAGAGAGTAGAAGAGTGCGCCGCTGTCAGGAGAACAGTGACACGAGGGCACCGACGCACCTCAAAAGGGTGCGGTGCCATGTATTAAAGAAGGCGTTGCACAGAGGGAGGGCCCCTGTGCAGCTGAAGGAATCCAAGCAGGCAAGACTATGTTTAGGAACCGGGGGCATGCCAAGAATGAGTCTGAGGCTGCCGAGGGTAGCCGGTCCCGTCAAACGCCCTCTTGACGGGTCAAGCAGCGAGATGAAGTAGAGGCATCGGGGTTGGCGCAGGATCGCCGCCGCTAAGAAGAGAAGAAGCTAGACACCTGGTGCTACATGTGTAGTACACCGGGTGTAAAGCAGAACAAAATTTGTCCAAATACGGCGGAGCACCGGCTATACACTCTTTCAGCATAATAAATTTTTTTTATACATTTTGCAAGAAAAACGGAGTTTTTTTCATATGCCTCTACAACGTCCAAGCAGAATCCTGACCTGTTCATGTTATTGGTTGTCGAGCGTGAAGTATCGAGCTGTCACGACTTTGGTATCCAGTGTCTGGGAGAGGGGTGTAACGAATTCTCGAGTAAATTTGGTATTTTTTCATTAATTCAGTTACGCGCTCTATCCGACGTCGCGCAGGCTCAGTGAACCGTGGCTAGCGAGGCAGAGTATACTCATACTAGAGCGAAAAACCGCGATTTGTGTAAGTGTGTGTGAGTGTGCCACCAGCTAGATGGCTGCAGTCCGTTGTTAGTCGTAATAATGTTAATTAGGAATTTTATATTCAGCAACTAACTGTCCGAAAATAATAAAACTAAAATCACTGTTCTTTAATATGAATACCGAATTATTATCAAATAAACTAAATAACAATAAGTATTCCACAATTATTGTACATTTTCATTCCAATACTAGTTTGCGTTACCGAAGCCTTATCATTTATTCAATTTAGGATAGACATTATACAGGATGCATTAATTTCGGATAACAGGACATATACCATGCGATAGATCTCAAAATTCTAAGAACAACGTATATTTCTCGTTTTTCGATCCGACAAGTAGTTTCCGAGTTATTAATTGTTAAAAGTTAAGAAGATGAGCCAATCAGCGGGCGGCTATAGAGGACGGCAGTATCGGCGGCGAAAGGTGGAATGGAGCAATGCGAAGAGGTGGGGAGTGGCGCTCGTCGCTCGCGGTCGCGCGTACGCTTGCACCGAGCGCGGAAGGACGCAGCGACAATTGAACAGCTAGCTGAGCTAGCTTACTCCAAAAATTGATTGTCGCTTCCTTTTTAAAAAATGCTGGATAGCTTATTTATATCATAAAACTTATTCAATCATTTTAATAGTCGACAGTAATCATTTCAACACTTATTGATAAAAAATATTAAATCTTGCAATGAACACTATTAAAGATCTAAGCAGGTAAAAGCTTAAATTTTTTAATTAAAAAATCTGGTTTTGTTAAGTTCTGAAGATTCAGAAAATTTTGGGGTCTACTTCAAGTGTAGAAAGATACATTTAATATTAAATTTACCACCTAAATAATCAGGAGAGTAAGTAATACTTACGAAAAAAGGACAAAAATACTGTAAAATCAATAATGAAATGAAACCAGTTTAAAATTTTGACAAAGTTAATAAAAATTAAAGATTAGATTAACTAAAATACTAATAAACAATTCGTTTGCTTCTCGAATTACTCGAACTTAATTATCGAACCCAATTTAAGATACAAAATTATACGTAACGAATTCAAAACCTTAGGTTAATAATAGCGCTTCGTTCATCAAGTGCGATAAAACAATGTAGGTGCAAAGCTATTCGGTATGTACACCTGCTATTCGGCCATACAAAATTTCAGAGTTCATCAAGAATTTTGCATTGCGGTAATTCATTCCTAACAAGACATTGTCTGATCTTTAAAACTGAATCGTATAAGATCATAGGTACGAAACAGAATCTTATTCCTAGAGGAAGTTAATTAATACACTTATCAAGTTACGATAAGAATTTTTATTATTTGAAAGAAAAATATGTCTCAAAATCAAGTAGAATGAAAATTACCATACCTTATTGGATGTTTTTGAAAACACTTTATCTTAAAGAAGTCATTGATATAGCTTCGAAACCTTAGCATAACAACAATCAAATACGATTATTCATAATAATTTAATTTGATCAATTTATTAATTATCGAATGTTTTGGAGAATACAGTAAAACCAGAACAGTCAAATGAAATCCACTTACAATAATTGATTTAAATATTTAAGTGGAATTTGTAAGTGGAAAATACTTCATTTCTGAAAACGGAGCTGTTTAATTTTGGATCGCGAATAAAAGTAATAGCAAATAAGAATCATTATTTAT
>UELU01136799.1:0-13646 GCA_900490025.1 Megastigmus dorsalis | reverse complement strand
GCGGTCTTTTACAGTTGACGATAAGGGAGTTAACCGACAATATTTAAGTACACAAACTTTTCTGACTTCCTACAGCCATCCCAGAGCGATTTTCTAGCGTTGTTATTCATTTTGTACATATATACTAGCTTCTAAGTAATTTTAAGTAATTTTAAGAGCGTAATTCCTTCAGCGACTGCTCTGTAAAATTTTTTACCACCCAATAAACTGTACTCTTGCGACCCTCCGTTTGCGACCATGTTCAAATCGCCTCCCAAGAGTAGTTCTCAAAAGAAGAGGATACTCCTTTCATTCATACGGGAAATAATTCTTCGGTCCCTCAAAACGCGGGATTGGAACCCTCTGGTCACTCGAGCGGGGGGAGTGCCGCGGGGCATAGCGATAGCAATTTCCAACGGTCTCTTTCCGTGAATAACTCAGCTGAGGTTGCGGAAATTGTCTCAGATGAGGCATCTGCAGTAAATTATCGGCACACAACCGATACTTTGCTAGGCACGTACAACAAGGACATTGTACATAAATTCGACCAACACAGATTTTTGCAAGTAAACCCTTCATCTTTTAATAGTTCGTCAAATGTTACAAGGGAAACGTATAATCGAATGGAACAGAAGCTCATTAATAAAATCAACCATATGCAAAAAATGTACGATGAACAAATACGGACCCTAAAATTAGAAATTCAAAGACTAAAAGCACCATCAGTGGTTTTACATGCTAACAGCAATTCTGAAAATTTACGCGAACTAAATACAATATCTTCACTTCAAAATTTAAATTTAATTTCTTCAAATAATCAAAACATCTTAAATCCGTTATTAACTTACAGCCTAGCTAATACACATAGCCAGACCTTAACTACATCAACTCAAAATTCACCTTCCTACTCATAACAATGCGAAAAATAGCCAGACTCACAACGGTCGTGACTTTCAACATACAATTCAAACTAGTACAATAAATACAGTAACCTCTAGCGGACCTAGCACCGTAGTGGCACTAGCGGATCAGTTGCATTCAAATCTTTATGATAAGGGTCCATCAATCTGTGACATCAAACAAACTGATGCACATATGTTCTCGGAGGTCATAACAAGAATAGACGCTCTAATCAAGCAGACTCATAATCGCGATAACCATACCCCTACGAAAAAGACTAGGGAACGAGCTAAATCTCTGGATCGCGATCATAACTTCCTCAAAAGAAGAAAACACTTTTGCCTCTATCACGTTAAATATGGCAAAAAGGCCTTTAAATGCATCAAGCCATGCGACTGGGTAGTCCTTGCCCAGAAAAATAACTCGTCGTGCAAAAAACCCATTCATAAAGATGATAACGATAGCAGCTCGGGAAAATCGTTAAACTGACTATTCGGCACATAATGGAGACGAATGTCGCCGAAAATAGATCTATACGTTTCCACATTAAGGATAAATCCACGAAATAAATCTTCTTGATTGATTCAGGGGCAGAAATTTCTGTTACCCCTAAACCTCGTGATCATGTCTACAAAAAGACTAACATTAAATTGTATGCCGCGAATGACACCGTTATTAATACATACGGTACATTGCGTAAAAAATTAAATTTAGGATTTAAACAGGAGTTATTTTGGACCTTTGTAGTGGCAGACGTACCCTACTCCATTCTTGGAGGGGATGCCTTAAAACATTTCCACCTATTGCCTGATTTAAACAAAAAGCAATTGATCAATGCTAATACCCGTGAAATAATTCCGGGATTTAATAAGGTAGTCTATAACTTGCAGATTTCACTCCTCGATCCTAAAAACCAATATGCGCACATTTTAAATAAATTTCCGGCGGTCATAGGCATAGATAAACTGAAACCTCTCAAAAAAAGAGGTATTTATCACTACATTAAAACCTCTGGTCCGCCTTGCGCTCAAAGAGCGCGTCGTTTACCCCCCGAAAAGTTTAAAATTGCGAAACACGTATTCGAAAAATGGTGTAAAACGGGTATCTGCAGACCCTCTAAAAGCCCTTGGGCGACTCCTATACATATGGTTTTAAAAAAGAATGAGGAATGGCGAATCTGCGGAGATTATCGAAAACTAAATGAGGTTACGGTTCCGGATAGGTATCCCATATCTAATATACACGATTTCTCCGCGAATTTATTTGGAAAAACTATATTTTCCGCGCTCGATTTAGAAAGCGCATTTTTACAGATTCCCATTTTCCGCGATGACGTGCCCAAAACGACAGTCAGTACACCTTTCGGCCTTTATGAATTTCTAGTCATGACATTTGGTTTTAGAAACGCGTCGCAGACTTTTCAAAGATACGTCAACTTGGCGTTGCGGGACTTAGACTATGTTTTTGCCTATATAGACGACATATTAATAGCTTCTACCTCTCTCGAAGAGCGTGAATTTCATTTAAAAATAGTGCTCGAAAGATTGAAAAATTTCCACTTGCAGCTCAATCTAAACAAATGCACTTTTGGTACTAATGAATTGGTCTTTTTGGGCCACACGATCAACAAAGATGGTCTCAAACCAGACCCCAAACTCGTAGAATCAATAAAAAAATTTCCCAAGCCCCACACAATCAACGAGCTGCGCAGATTTCTGGGCATAGCCAATTTTTATCGGCAATCGACGCCTCGGGCGGCCGAAACTCATAGGCACTTACATGCTTTGATAAAAGGTAATAAAAAAGGGACAAAACACCCATAACTTGGAACACAGACGCGGAAAACGCCTTCCAAAAAATAAAAAATGACATTATCAATACCGTAAATCTAGCCTACCCGTGTGAATACGCGGAGCTGCGCTTGACATCCGACGCCTCGGACTTCGCCATAGGGGCCTCTTTGGAACAATTTATCGATGGGAAGTGGCAACCACTGGCATTCTTTTCTAAAAAGTTTACACCCCCACAATCTCGCTACTCCACCTATGATCGCGAACTCACGGCTATATACGAAGCGTTGAAGCATTTTAATTACTTTTTGGAAGGACGTTCCTTCAAGATTTGTACAGACCATAAACCCTTAGTTTATGCACTTGCACAGAATCCGGATAACTGCCCTTCTATCCGCGCTCGAAGACTGTCATACATTGCACAGTTCAACACTGAAATCTGTTATCTGCGGGGTGAGGAAAATCTAGTCGCCGATTTTTTATCCCGTATCGATCCTTCCATTGTGACAATAACATTTAATTGGCAGGACGAGTCATCGAACGGTGAACCATTCCTTAAGAAAACCCTTGCAGCTATCAGTGCATTTCACTTTCCTACGTTTATTACTCTTGAAGAGATCTCACGTGAGCAGCAGAACGATGAGGAATTAAAAAGTATCGCGGAAGACACGGGTCACCCTCTTAAAGTAACTAAACTGCGCTGGGGACCCAAACGTGTATCTGTATATTGCAACTTCTACGCAAAAACGTTCAGATCTTTTATTCCGCGAACGCTAAGAAGAGATATTTTTAACCTATTTCATATAAATAATGCACATCCGTCCGCCAGAGTGACGGACAGGCTCATCAGACAGCATTATGTCTGGCCCAACATGTGCAAAGACATCAAAAAATGGTGCAACTCGTTCATGGATTGTCAAAGATCCAAGATCTCTAGAGAAAATAAACTTTTACCTGCACATTTTGTAATGCCCGACGCGAGATTCGCACATGTACATATAGACATAGTTGGTCCCTTACCTCCCAGTGAGGGCTATAGACATTTACTAACCATCATAGACAGATTTTCACGTTGGCCAGAGGCTGCACCTCTAGTCGATATATCTGCACCTACCGTAGCACGTACATTCTATGACACCTGGGTGTCACGTTTTGGCGCACCGATCACTCTAACAACTGACCAAGGACGACGATTTGAGTCGCAACTATTTAACTCATTGTTAAATTTGATCGGCAGTTAGCGCACGCGTACTACCACCTATCATCCTGAATCGAACGGTATTATCGAACGATGGCACAGGCAGATGAAAACAGCGATAATGTGCCTGACTCAGAATCCTGACTGTACTAAAGTATTGACGACCGTTTTATTAGGACTACGTACCAGAACGCGCTTAGACACCAACGCCAGTCCGGCAGAACTGTTATACGGCACCACATTGGCCATACCGGACGATCTATTCCGCGATCTAACCACTCAAGGTGATACCTTCCTAACGGAATTCACATACTATATGTCCAGGATTAGACCCGTTCCGCTAACACACAAAAACGCAATGAAACCCTTCATTTTTAAAAATCTTGCTACCTGTACTCACGTTTTCGAAAGAGTCAGGGCAGTAAAACCCCCTTTAACTCAGCCGTATACAGGTCCTCATAAAATAATATCCCGACACCCAGATGGTCACACATTTATAATAGATAAAAACGGGAAACACACACTCGTAAACGTGCAACGTTTCAAACCGGCTCATTATTTGACCGATGAATTCGATCAGTTTAATCAAAATGCTAACGCAAACCTCAACTCCAATGCAATGGGAAGTGCTTTGCGGCGTTTCCTCTCACCCGAGACGAACATACCCTCCAAAAACATTGCGCGTAGACTCGTTAATGATGCAGAAAGCATCTCAGTCAATTCTCAAAACAATGATTCACCATCACGCGCTTTAACTTTTCCCGCTCGAGTTACCAGCGAGTCTGAAAATTCCGAGTATTTAAATGGACCTTGCAACTCTCCTGCACAAATTCAGGAGCGCGATAAGGGTTTCGCATGCGGATCGTCGCTGGAAAACGAGGACTGCGATATAGGTACTTTCCTCACACAATGTACCACTTCTAACGATGCTCTAGTGGCCAGCGCGCAGCCACAGAGTGAAACTGACGATATTCCGATAACGTATGAAGTGCAAAACACGCAGAGTAGAACCGGTGCAGTCTCTCGCGATAGTAACCGTAGGATCATTGACCAACCGCCGACTAATAGAAAAAAGAAATTTATTCCTAACATATTGAAAAGAAAACAATTAGATTCTATAATAAAAAAAAAAAACAAAAAAGGAATCCAAACTGTTAGATTCAACGATACGGTCAATATTAGGTATGTACACAGATCCTCGCACTCGGCCTCCAAACCTCATTGTAAGCGCAATGATAATTACTTTAAGAGCAAGCTGGAGGAGATACTAATTTCCTTGAAAAAGGCTATACACAAAAATTAACGAAGGAAACTCTCCTCATATTTTCCAGAACTCCCTCTGGCCCAGCTTGCTCGAAGCCATGTCTTCTTTCCGCAGTTGGTTCAGAGTAGAGGATGCCTCTGAGGCAATTCACATGCTCCTGGAACAGCTCACTAAGGCCATGATGGCATTCCCTGGCGCTTCCAACGAGCGTCACCACATGCGCACAGCAGAGATCCATCTTCTCACCTTCAAGGAGGAATACCTTCAGATCTTCGCCGAGCGTCTTGGGGCCTATGCGCGCCCGGCCTTGACCTCGGCAATGCGTGCGCCAGCGATAATTTGCCGCAAGCTCCCTACTCTGTTCGCGGGAGGCCAGCCTGTGTGCACTCTTCTCCTTTATAACATGCACAAAGTTTTAAAAAAACAGGTTTACAACATGCTGGTCGACTGCTGACAGAGTAATTTTTCCGTCGACAGGGTATTCGCGCGCGGAAATGGGTGCAGCGCGCGGATAACCTGCTACTCCATAGCATCATCCACCCTCATGCAGTACGATGCGCTCCTAAACAAAATTTATTTCAAAGGTAAGGAGGGCTCAGGGGTGGACAGGAGGTATGTTAAAGTCTCCCCTTTTAAAGAACTCTTGAACCCCAGCTCATCACTGGTGACACATAAGATTCCCGAGACGCCTCCTGCCTGCTTACGGGCCCTCCTCCTGGACCCTGTGTTGGCCGCTATTAATAATTTTTTGAGCAATGATGACAAACTTTCGTTAGTCACTGCACTGGAGGGGTGGCGCGTCCCCTTCGCGAGGATAGGTACACTGCACCTTGATGCCGGTCACAGACGCTACCGGTCGGTTCGAGATTTCGACAGGTTGCTGGAAGACGCACAACAATTTCATTTATTAAGTCTCGTCATCGGGGAATGGTGGCCCATGGAGATAGCGGACCTCCAAAAAAATTATAACAGTATTAGTGGGCAACTCGGATTGCAGTAATAGGAGGCCGCGGTCTCTCATGGGCATAAATTTACGAGCAGTTGTGCTGACTCCGACGGCACTTGAGACGCTGCTGCGGTCCTTCACCATCAAGGATCTAATCATAGGGAAAACCACCGGGTTTTTCGAAAAGACCGCCAGCCTCGAGGGTGTCGAGCGCCTGGCAATTTACGACAACCCGCTGGTGCGTCTCTCTTGGGTGGAAGACCACCCAGAGATCCTCACCTCCTGGTTGCAGGGTCGGTCCGGCGAGGCTCTTAAAGTCATCAAATTAATATCGTGCCCGCAAATCCGCATAGAGCCTCTTATATCTTTCTTGCAAAACAATGTGACCATCAAAGAGCTCAGCCTGACCGACTGCTGCAGCATTGACCCGCAGCAAAAGATCTGGCAACTCTTGGAGAGGGTGTTTAACTCGCCTAACGAGTTGAGCATCTTCCGCCTGGAGGACTCCAAGTCGGTGACCACACCGGTGGACTACCTGCATCAGCCCATACTGGGCATGCACATGCACCTCGAAGAATTGAGCCTTTGAAGGAGCCGATATGTAGAGCAGAACCTTCAAAACTGCATTAATTGTGCTCCGTCGTTGCGGATCGTTGATTTTCGACGACTGGAAATCGCGGAGGGGGGTTTAAATTTTTCCTCTCTTCAGCTTCTGATCGCATTGAAGCTGCCTTACCACCAGGGCATAGACAACACTCTGGAGTCTCTCACGGCGCTCAGTTTACAGGAAATATTGGTGGAAAATACTCTCGGCAAAAATGAGAAGCTCAATAAAGCTTTTAATTCACGCGTCGTGAGGGACATTCTCCCCAGAGTACCATCGTTCAGCTTTACTGCGGTCAGGTGCAAAATTTTTATTCGTGACACCACGCGTCTTCACGCGCAAGCATGCGGGGCCTTTGTCACACCCGAATGCCCATCCAATTTCTATGATCTCTTCCAGATCCAAAAACATTTTGAATCAGTTTCCTTTTCTTCTTCTTTTGTAACAATTTAAACTTGCAACATTCAACTTAGACTCAATCATTTCAAATTTTTGTAATCTCATTCCAGTCCTCAATTTTAGCTTCGATTAGTATATTTGCGCTCCACCTGTATCAACTTCTAGACTTCTTCACCCATTTTTTTTATCTTATTATTATTCTCTTTTTTCTCATAATTGTTTTGCAACAATTAGCCATTATTTAAATAATGACAATTTAACTCAATATTCAGCTCTTCCAGCTACAATATATATACTCATTTTAAGAGAAGTCTGGAAATTACCACAGGTTGTCTAAATTAATAGAAACATTGTTAAACAACATTAATTGTATCAACCAACTTTGTTCTGCATATCATTCAATGCTTTATATCAATTTTTTTACTGCAACTTAACTACACTTATACAGTGCCTTAGCAATCAAGAAATACAAGCTCAGCGGTTCATATTTATGCGCTATTTATTAACTGAAACTTTATACGATCTACCAGTATTAATATGCGTCCGCATAATTTTGAAACTTCACGCCTTTACGACAGCTGTGATTCAACACTTGTGATATGCTTCTAGCGACTTAATTACTAATCAAGAGCAATCATAATTGTAAAACGAGAAAGTAGTTAATCCGTAAATACGTAATCACTAATACCAAAGAGTAATTACAAATGTAAGATTTTAAAGTAATTACACCGTCAAACGTATAGAAATTACAATTCTGTAAGCTAAGCGACTACATTAATCGAGAAGCAATAGCTTAAACTATCAACGTCGCATGTACTACACATCGACGGATGTTGTAACAACTAGCACAAATATTCATCGATAATTATATACCTATGTAACTACAACTATAAGTTCATTAAAATCATGAGGCGAGTGATCCGTACTTTTCTTACTTCACATTATTGTATGCATTAAGCATTTCGCTCGTAACAACAGGTAACTGTGATATGCTCATCAACCAAACCTTGTATATTTACACATTGTATCATTACCTCGTACCTGAGCTGCACAATTTTTTTAAATGCAACATAATAAGCTTTCAGCATTATTTAAATGCAGGGGGGGAGTGATGTGGGAACCAACCTCACCCGACTAGGCGTATAGCGCCACCGACGCTTCAAGCAACAAGCCAGTTCCTATGTAAACGTCTCTGCGCAGGCGTCAAGCCATACCGAGCTAATGTGCTAAGCACTGTACGGCAAGTCGTCAGAATAGCTCCGATCTTCCTTTAATAAACAGACTAAGCAGTAACTCTCATTGTCTTTATCTTCTCCAACTTAACTCCGGGAGTAGAGCTCCCACAATAGATTAAATTTCATCATGCGTCGTTTTACATAAAAACTCAGTTTCACTCAAACTCAACTGCTTTCTTATGTTCATGTAATTTATAAATACTTGTATAGAAAATAAATACAATCTATAAATTAATTTTGTTGAGGATTATCTTATTCGTTGTAGAAAAAAATGAATCGTCATTGTAGCTGTAATTAATACAATCTTTAATATACATTTTTTTTTGAAAATTACAATGTTATGTTAAAAGCTACTTTTAACAACAAAGTCAACGACAAACAGTAACATTTGATAATATTTATGATAATTTACTTAAATTTTAAATGTTAATAGCTATACTTAAACGACTAGAAGTCAGTATACTGAACAGCTATCAGTACATCAAGACGACGGCAAGTATGATGTACAGTGTCAGACGAGCCTTCCTATTATACTTTGAATCAGTGTTGGGCACCCGACCGTTCAAAGGCGCACCAAATGACTATGTTCAAGTCGCAAGAGCAAAATTGCACTGAACAATTTACTTCACGTTACTCGTGCAGACAGCGCGGCGACCGTCTGTCACTCATAAAGCATTAGAATGGCTTATTCACAGATTTCATATTCATCGATTCAATAGAGATCACTACATATTGTTGATTTTACCATATCATGAATCTGGTATATCTGTTAGGTATGTAGATTTTTTTTATATTTTAATAATAATGTATTTTAAATATATTTATTATGATTATAAAATATTTTCAGAGCCTTGCAACTGCTGGATTTGTCAGACCATAGTGATAAATGGCATTGGATTAAATCGATTCAAAAAACTCGTACTCCATTACCTCCTTTATTATTGTTGAATCGAGTAACTGTGGACAATGGTTTACTGAAACTCATTTGTGATCATGTAATTTGTGCAACAAAACTTTATTCAGATCGTGCTAATAGTTTAAATACACTTTATGGATTTTTTACAACTGCTTTAGTAGGAGGTATTGAACGTTCATCTATTATTACATATCTTCAATTTAACCACATATTATCTGAATTATGAAAAGGATTATCTAGTCAAATAACAGACTTTGCAGCTAGTTCATACATGATATTTTCTAAATTGATTACCAAAATTAAGCTACAAGAAGAAACATTGAATAAATTATTTATTAAATCTATTAAGAAATCAGTTTTGGTACAAAAAGTCATGCTTTTGATAATATTTTTATATGATAATTCATATAATAGTCTGTTGACAGTTTCAGAAGATCTTATGCTTAAATTTTCAACTAAACCCTGGTTGTTGATACAGTTATAAAAGTGAAAAATTCAGGTTTAAAAATTTTTAAATTTATTATTCATCTTCTAAACGCTGCACTTTCTTATTTTGCAAAAAATGCAAAGTATGAAGAAAAAAGTCTAAAATTTCATTGGAAGAAGATGAAGCCCTAGAGATACTACAAAATACATTAACTAATGATGTTGTATCAGATTAAAATTCTGATAGTGCCAAACATTATTTTAGTAATCTATATCAGTCTATTGAAAACAGATATCCATCATCTTTAGATATTATATTTACACGAATTGATGCATTTGAAAGAGTCGAATGCACACACAAACAGCATTTTAAAATTCCTTATGTCTTGGTATTCAAATAACTATATAAGTTGTTTGCTGTTACATACCATAACCGATACTGTTTCTTAATAAGTTTGCATTTCTGCAGAACAGTCATTAGAAACAGCTAAAACAATTAAAGAAAAATATTGTTGATATTGCCAAAGAATTTGCAAAGCTTGACAGTGACCCTAGTAAATTTGCAAATTATGATACAACAGGATCTGTTTCTACTTCATCTTTTGGTAATAAATACAATACAAAAAGAAATGTTAAAACAAATCTTATAACTAAAAATTTAATAATATTTTATCAAATAGGGAACAATTTAATAATTATAAATTCCGATAAAAGTAACATATCAACAACTATATTATATTTATTGTATTTAACAGGTTCCTTCAGATGAAATGCTGGAAAAAACTTGAAAAAAAAAAAAAAATATGAAAGTCAAAAATGGAAATTTCATGTTTTCCAATTATTGAGAATACAATTAGCACCTATTGTAGAAGCTGCAAGTATTTTAGATAAACTTCTGTTTATACAGAATGCTAAACTTTGTACAAAACTTGAAGTTGTTTAACTTTTTGATCCGCTACTTTCTCCCAGAAATTGGGCCATCATAGCTACCAAGTAAAATATTGGTAACTTTTTATAATGTTTGTATTAAAAAATTTCAATTTAAAAAAGATATACTTTTCATAAAAAATATATAATACTTTTTCGATATTTTTGTTAAAACTATTTACCTGTTAATATGAGTAAATTTTTGCAACTTATGAACAGAGATCTTAAAGTACATAATAGGATTACAAATTGTGTTACTTAATAGATTAACTAGATAACCTACTGAAATAATTTTTATAAAAATGTTTAAAATGTTAAATATTAAATTTCATTCTTATCATTTTTTTTAATAGTAAAAGAACCATTATTTTGATATTAAACTTATTAATGTTGTTTTTAAAAAATTAAAAAGTTAAATATATTTATCATAAAATACAGTATACCGCGTGACACACTTAGCACGCACCACTTTTGACTTAAGTTTATTCGGAACTGGATAGAAAAATAAAAGTGCAGCATGTCACATTCGATGTTAAGTTGCGATAAGAATTCAATGGTATAGCCAGAATTAATGTATAATTTTTGGTTCAAAAGATAAAAAATTTATTTTCCGAAATAAATGTTTTTTTCGAATATTTCTGCCATATTCTTGTAGACGGGATAAAAATAAGTTGAAATAGTCGTTTTTGGTTAGCGCTAATATTTTTATCCTTTCGTAATAAATATTAGAAATATTGATTATTCATCGTCATTGCCGAAATTACGGGTCTAAAATAACCCTTCCAGTTGGGTTCGTCGTCGTCACGTTACCAAGCGGCGAGTGGAGTGCGGCAACTTCACTCCTGTCTCCGGTGATCTCGAAAAAAAGTGTTTTTAAGGTTACGGAGAATACCGACTATACGGAGTGTTGTTTTGTCAATTTGTTGATATCGCCAACAAAATCGAGATGGAGGATAATAGATGGCGGTAGATGAATATTTTCAGCATTTATTCAGTAATTATTTTTTCAAAAGTGGAAAAATAATTAATTAATTTATAATTAACCTCATTAAAAAGGATTCTGCTGCATATTTTGAAAATTCAACTCAGATTCTCCAAGCGAAGTATAAACTAAGATGTACTCTTCTACGAAGGTTATAGAATATGGAATATCCGAACTAGTAGTGTAGAAAGTATGCCTATAAAGTATGGACAGAAACAAATATAGGCATGTGGACGATCGAAATCTAAGTGATGTGTACTAAAAAGTAGACAAATCAGAGGTGTGCACGATAAATTCGCAAGGCCAACAAAATTTCGATTAATCAAATTTTCAAACCTCGAGGCATGCATTTCTCACGAAAAATTACCAAGGACCAAAAAATCAGTATTTATATCTTAGAAGATTATTATAGGAGAGAAAATCAAAAGGGTGCGTTTATTCTGCCAAAAAGACTTACAAGGATTGATACTGTAAAATTTAAATAGGTTTATAAGATTTTGCGTAGAACGCAAAATAATGTCTAAAATCGATCTTTTTTAATTTTTCAATAATTGTTTGAAACGACATCACTTAGATTTCGATCGTCCACATGCCTATATTTTTTTCTGTCCATACTTTTAGGCATACTTTCTGCCATACCTTTGTCCATACTTTTACGCATACTTTCTGACATTCATACATGAGGCATTACACGTGAAATGTCCAGCGGCCCAAAGTAAGCGCGAAATAAGGTACTTTTAAAGTCGCGTGAAAAGAAGGTAAATGTATGTGAAAAAATTTTATCAGGCATGGTTTTTGTAGATTTTGAGACGAGCTTTCCAATGGTGCATTTCATTTTCCGGAATTTTCCCATTTTCACGGTGAAAATTCAAAAAGAAAACTTTTTCTTCATTTTTCTCACAGATGGACCAATTTTATCTTTTTTTAAGTGTGTTCACTCGAAAGATGAGGTTTTTTTACATTTAAATAATAAATAAAAAAAAGGAACTTTTTCGTTTTTTTCGAGATAGAGTATGTTAAAGACCGCGCGAGCAACCCCGCGCGGCGCCGCATGGCGCATCGACTTGCAAGGGAACCACCCCAACCCGACCCCACCGATTTTGATGATTTTTGGATATGTTATAGTACTTGAAAAAATAATAGACACGTGTTTTTTCTTCTCGGCTGACATGCACTTTTAAGGGGTGAAATCCACCCTCAAAGTCAATCCCTAAAATTATTTTTTCTAATATTTCTCAGCATCTAATGAATCTTTTGAAATAAACTCAACGCCAAAAAATTTGTTATGAAAAGCCGCTTCTAAGGACACAACATTTATGCCTAAGAGTTGCAACCCCTCTTTTTATAGGGGTAAATTCGCTATTTTTTTTACTCTTTTACTACATGTAATTTAGTAAATCAGCTCGTGGGAGTTAAAAATGGTGCATTTCATTTTCCGGAAATTTTCCCATTTTCACGGTAAAAATTCAAAAAGAAAACTTTTGTCTTCATTTTTCTTAAAGATGGACCAATTTTATCTTTTTTTAAGTGTGTTCACTCGAAAGATGAGGTATAATAATTATTACACAAAATTATTACCGCTTGGAACATATTTGTAATTTTTATAAAACATCAACCCTAGTGGAAATGACTTATGTGCTGAACTGTGTCTAACTGTGCAGAAATGTGCCGAACTGTGCCATAAATGTGTCCAGGTATATACAATTGGAACATTTAACACATTTTGGCACCTTTTGGCACATTTCGGCACAT
This sequence comes from Megastigmus dorsalis, assembly GCA_900490025.1. Lineage (NCBI taxonomy): Eukaryota > Metazoa > Arthropoda > Insecta > Hymenoptera > Megastigmidae > Megastigmus > Megastigmus dorsalis. Next base: position 328 of record UELU01136799.1, on the reverse strand, counting down.
TTTCGCACAGTTAGGCACAGAAATTATTTTAAGAGTGGTAAATAAGTTTCCTGTGTTTCTGCACATTTTTACACATTTTGGCACATTATGGCACATTTCGGCACATTTAGACACATTTATGCACATTTATGCACAATTAGGCACATTTGTGCACAGTTTGGCACAGTTGGACTCTAGACATTTTGGCACATTTTGGCATGATTCTGTATGAATCTAAATGTGCCATTTTTAGCCGAAAAATATCGTAGTATACTGAAATGTTCCATACTGTGCTGAAATGTGCCATTTTGTGCTGAAATGTGCCGAATTGTGCAAAAATGTGCATAAC
>UELU01136797.1:0-16392 GCA_900490025.1 Megastigmus dorsalis | reverse complement strand
GTGTGAAGATTCTTTGGTACTCGATGTTTGATCAATACAGATTTCATAGCTGCTGCTACATCCTTGCCGGTTTTAGTCTTTACAGGGACGGCCCACGCATACTTGGAGAAAACATCAACGATGTTGAGCATGTATCTGTGACCTTTATTCTCTCGGGCGTAAGGCCGCATCTCTACCAAGTCAGCTTGCCAAGTCTCGTCCAAGCCGCGCATATCAAATTTGCGACGCGGATAGTTGCGTCTGGCAGGCTTGTGCAGATCTTTCACCAATCTCTGTCGTTGCGTAGTCATGGCGCAAATAACTGTAATACAACTATGCAGCTGTATTTATAGCACCGAACCAGTTTCAACCTTTAATCCCGCTACTTCAATATCATCGATAAATTTTTTTAATTTCTCATGCATTTCATCTCCAATATTTTATATATCAGTACTCATTTTTATCGACATTTGATCAATCTCATTTTTATAAACGTCAAGCAGTGTGTTCAAAACAACAGAGCGCACTTCTTCCTGAACGATTTGTTGTAAAATAGTTAGATTGACTGCATCACTGGACTGTTGAGCCACTGCAACATTGCATAATCGCTTATTTTCCACATCGTAATGACCATCATTAGTGAGCTTATAGCCGATACCGGGAGCACTGCGAATACCCTCGCTCCGACCAAATTTACGTCCGAACACGTCAACGCTCATTTTTCAAATGAACACCTTACTCGTGGACCCTCAATATATATAGCCTGCTTCGCGAAGCTCCTCGATTATCGAATGAATTCATTCGTATGACTTTGATTTCCAGCTGATCTCTCGGCTACGAGCAATCGAAGTCGGTCTACCAGTTCGTTCGGATCATCTCAGTACACGTAATCCATTGCAACAGCGGTTCTTTTAGCGATCTTATATCGAGGTAATGATCTACCTTCTTTCTTCTTATATTGAGGTAGCGATCCACCTTGTTTCCAAAATTCTCCTACAGTGGACTTTTTCACAATGTTAAACATTGGTCCAATAATCTTGTTGAATTTGTTGCTATTGTGAGCTCGAACAGTCTCATCCTTGTTGAATCTTTTCTTGTGAGCACTCGATATTTCTAGAATTTTGCGATAATTTTCGAGATCGATGGAAGTCACTTCACTTTGATTGGGTTGTTCTGTAACGAATAGCTCCATCGGTCCATTCGTTTTGGGATATTTTACACCGTTTACCACGACCTTGTCACCTTCGAAGTAGATAGGTGTATTACCAATAATAAATGTACCATTTTCTTTACGTACTGCGTAAACTTTATCTGGATACTGCTTCTGATCATGATTTAGCATTTTAATATATTTATCTAGCAACACATTGTCCTCTTCATCATCCTCACTAGCCGCTGTATCAAACGAAGTTTCGCGAGCCAGTATAGTATCGTTCTGTAGAGTCTTATTGAATACATTGTCCTCGTTATCAGTAAAATCAACAGAACTTTCTTAATGTTTTTTTTCTTTCTTTCTTACTAGGAACGATGTGGCGATTTTTCTTTGTTTCGGTAACGATAGCCTGAAGAGGATCGATTATCGGCTTGAAAGTATCGTTCAAAATCTTGTCTGTAGTATCTCTTTCAAACTTTAATAATCTATACTTGCGTTTAATCGCATCGCGAGCCTTCACGAGTTGACTAAGTACATTTTTCTCTCGCTGTATGTCATTCATCATGTCAGCGCTTTGAAATTCAACGATAGACTATCCTTTAAACTTATGCAGATGATATATTTATAGCAAACCAATCGAAACCCTTTCGATAACGACCATTGTTGATTGGTCTATCCTTGTCGATCACTATAAATCTATACTTGTCGTCTCGCCAACATTTCGAACAGAAATCTCTAAACTGCGCAAAAGTCATGTCGCAGCTGACGTGATCGTTGTACAAGTGTTTCAAATTCACATCATCTTGTCGAAATACTGCCAATAGATTTACGTTATCTCTAACTAGATGTTTGGAAATATGAGCATAGGTCTGACATAGGTAGAAGCAATCTACACCCTTGTGTCTACCCATACAGAAGAAAGCTCTGACGTTGTTTTGCTTCTCGCAAGCGATGTCGTCGAATATCATGATTGAATTGGGGAGCGCTTGTTCGGGATCTATAACTTCATCGTGTTCTCTGAACGGAAAGTACTGTACGCCATCTATAGTCTCCAAGAGCTGTTGTAGCATTTTATACTTTGGTTGATTCAGAGTTTTGGAATAAGCGTATACGTTCTCGAATCTCACACCATTGGAGTGGGTAATGAGAGCGAGCAGGCTATTCGTCTTTCCGCAATTCGACCGACTGCAAAAGACTGCTCGTATACTGTCGGGTAGTAGGTCTCCATGTCGTTTAGCTCTTCGATCTTACTTGACAATAACGTCAAAATTTGTTATTGGAAGCTTGACTTGTTGTTCCTTGAAATCCATGCTTTCGACACGATATCTAATCTGCAACTGACCGCTCAGCTATAAATAGGGCTCTTATATAGCTATGAGCATCAGTCGTACTCTGTACTTCGAACAGTGATGATCGTATACAAACGTCGAAGAGGGAGTGGTTTGCTCAACTAAATAATGAACAAACTTCCATTCGAACTTCACATACCTAAATATCAATACTGCGGACCAGGAACCAAATTAACCAAACGTTTAGCTCGATGAGTGTTGAGAATATAGATTTACGCTTTGTAATTTCGGTAATACATGTAAATGTAACTACACATACATGTGTACAGTCTATGTGTAGTATACGAGTAAATCTAAGCTTCTCTACAAGCGTCGCGTCGGACCGAGAGAGTCAGTCTCGTGCGAACACATGTCCTGTTCGGTCTCTATAATAACATCAACACGCTGTACTTATATATTTCTTTATATTATATTGTATTAAAATAAATTACATCATCAACAGATAATCCACCATCGTAGATTATTTTCCACGATAATTACAACAGGTTATGGGCCCAGACCCTTAATCGATTCGTCTGAATGGTTAATCGAATTTCGCCTTTCTTTTTGATTTGTGTGAAACTAGATGGTGGGTCAGTGCATATAAAGCGTGCTTGATAGACAAACTTTAGTCTCATATAATTGTGCTATTTGGATCTCCTTAGTATAAAATAATCAACGGCTGACTGCAGTTTATCAACATCACAAGAGCCGCAGAAGAATATTTAAAGATGGTGGACAATGTGAAATTATCTCAAATTTATCGTTTCAACGGCGAAAACTATCACCTTTGGTGTCGACAAATGGAGATTTATATGGCGGAAAACAAGCTCAAGCCATACATTTTGGGGACGGAGATACGCACTACTACAAACGCAGAGATGTGGGATAAAAAGGACATTGAGGCTCAAGCATTTCTTATGCGAGGTTTAGATTTGATGCAACTGAAATATTTAACAGACTGTGACACAGCAGCCAAGATGTGGTCACGCTTGAAAACGGTGCACTCAGAGAAAAGCGATCAATCTGTACAAGTCTTGTTGACACGTTTATAAATAGCAAAATGGATGAAAAAGAAAAAGTTGCTGATTACATTGCGAAAATTGTATCGCTTGCACAACGTCTAAAAGACATGAAGATGGAACAGAATTCCGCTGTGGTTATCGCCAAAATTCTTGGAAGCCTACCGCAAAGATTCGATAATGTAAGAACATCGTGGTATGCTGTTGCTAAGGAGTCACAAACCATAGAGAAACTTACCGATCATCTAGTCAACGAAGAAACACTCCTGAACGAAAGAATGTCAACAAGCAAATGCAAGACAGACAGAGAAGCCTTACTTGCAAGAAGCAAACAAGGCGCGCAGCCTGGCTACGAAAATATGAGTAAGTCTAATTTCGACAGTGATCCCCAAGTAAATACAAATTTTAGAAGAAATGTAAAATGTAATTACTGTGATAAATTGGGTCACATCGCAAAAAATTGTCGTAAAAAGGCGTACGACCGCCGTAATTCAAATAAATATCAATCTTATGTAGCGCAAAGTTCAAATTTCGAAAACCATAATTTTTCAGACGATTATTCAGATACTTCACAACTTTTTACTGTTGAAAACCTTGCTTCTTATACAACTAATTCACATAATTACTGGTACGCGGATTCTGGTGCTACAGAGCACATGACTTTCAAGTGTGAATGGCTCATAAATTTCACATTTTTAAAAGAAAATTCTTATTTTGTTCGCGTCGGCAATGGTCAGCTTATACAAGCGAAAGGTAAAGGTGATGTCTATGTAAAGATCAAGATTTCTGATACGGCAGCAGTTACTCATACAATAAAAGATGTTTTATATGTACCCGAAATAGAAAAGAACCTTATATCCGTCGCTAAATGTACTTTAAGGGGTTTACGAGTAATTTTTGATGAAGGTGGAAATATTGTACGATTTATTAAAAATAATAAGATTTTAGTAACCGGAATGAAAGAAAATAATATGTACCGATTGAACTTTATAACGAAAGAAGATTCTGTATCCGAATTAAATTTAGCAATAGGTTCGAGTTTGATGAACTGGCATGAAAGATTAGGGCACCCGAACTTTAGAACGCTAAGCTATATGTACAGTTCATCTGCAGTGAAAGATCTACATATTGACAATTTATTCATATAGATTTTTGTGGAAAAATGCAAAATACTTCGATAGGTGGAGCTAACTATTTTATGCTTCTAAAAGACGATTTTTCACGATACTCTTTTATTTATCTTTTAAAGAATAAAACTGAAACATTGATATACTTAAAAAAATTTTACGCTGATGTTTCATCTCAAGGTTATCAAATTAGAAAATTAAGATCAGATCATGGATTTGAATTTTGTCACTCTGAAGTTAAAGAATTATAAAATTCAAGAGGTATAAAACATGTAGCCTCTATCCCTCGTGCATCTGAACAAATCGGTTTTGTTGAACGACAAAATCGCACTATTGTCGAATCGGCAAAAGTCATGTTAGCTGCAAAAAATCTTCCTGTTTACCTTTGGGGCGAAGTTATTAATGCAGCTGTTTATCTAAAGAATCGTACTATTTCTGCAACCATTAATAATATCACTCCTTTTGAGAAATGGTTTGGTGAAAAACCGTCTGTAAAAAATATCAAAACTTTTGGTAGTGACTGTTACATTCATATACCTAAAGATCAAAGATCAAAATGGGAATATAATAGTAAAAAATGCATTTTAGTGGGTTTCCATGATGAAAGCAAAGCTTACAGAGTGTTTGATGCGTCTGATAGGACTATATATATCCGTATAGATGTTATTTTTAATGAGAGTGATAAGATAAATACTGTACTGCAACTATCAAATGATAAAAATATTGAGCCAAATTTTGAAAATCTATCGCAAGAGTTACAATCAGAGAAAGAGAACGTTATTAATAAAACATCGAGTTTCAAGAATCCGCGATTGCCAATCCCGAGAGAACCTTATGTTTTGAGAAAGAATTCAAGGTCAGATGAAAAAGAGGAAGAGGTAAACATTGCTGAAATTTTCTTTGCTAATGTAGAACCTGCTTCACTTGAGGATGCTTTAAACTCTGACGACACTCTTAATTGGCAAAATGCTATCAAAGATGAATTAGAATCATTACATAAAAATCAAACCTGGATTCTTGTACCTCGACCGTTAAATAGAAATGTAATTAAAAATCGCTGGATTTTTAAAAGAAAGTATAAACCGAACGGAAAGATTGATAAATTTAAGGCCCGACTTGTTGTCAAAGACTGTTCTCAAAATCCTGGTATTGATTATGACGACACGTTCGCGCCCGTCGCCAGACATCAATCAGTAAGATTGATTCTGTCGATAGCAGCTCCTTTGAACTTGGAAATCTACCAATTCGATGTCAAAACCGCATTCTTACATGGAGATCTCGATGAGCCAATCTATATGGAGCAACTATATGGTTATGAATCTAATAAAAATCTAGTATGCTTACTAAAACATACTCTTTATGGTTTGAAACAGGCTTCGCGCCAATGGAATTTAAAAATTGTCAAATATTTAAACAGTAAGAATTTTACACAGACACATGCAGATCCATGTATCTTCGTTCATAGAAATCCTGATCGACATTTATTAGCTTTTACTACATTGTATGTAGATGATGGTTTGGTTTGTGGAAATAATATTGATTTTATTTTAAGTGTATTAAAAGATCTACAAAAGAATTTTGAAATTGTTTATGGGATAGCTGAATGTTTCGTAGGTCTGCAAATCGAAAGAAGTAAAGATGCTACGAAGTTAAAGATACATCAAAAAGCATATGCTAAAAGGATTTTAGAAAAATTTAATCATGTAGATTGTAAATCAATCTCTACTCCTTTCGAAATTGGAAACAATTCCATTTTCACTAATTGTCATAAAGACGGTACAACGGAGAGCATAAAGTTTCCATATCTTGAAGCGATAGGCTCGTTAATGTTTTTAATGACTGTAAGCAGACCTGATTTGGCTTTTTCGGTAGGTATTTTGAGTAGATTCATGCAAAACCCATCGTATGAACATTGGAATGGTGTAAAACGTATTTTAAAGTATGTTAAAGGCACTGCCTCGTATGGAATTACTTATACTGTTGGTTCAAAAAATATTGAATTGTCAGCATTTTGTGATGCAGATTGGGCAAATGACCCTTTAACGCAAAAAAGTGTAACCGGATGGATAACATTTTGTAATGGTGGTCCACTTTCGTGGAGTTCAAAAAGGCAAAATATTGTAGCAACTTCTACGACGGAAGCCGAATTTATTGCTCTTTGTGCCATCTCAAAAGAGGTTATGTGGTATAGATCATTTTTAAAGGAGATTAATTTTAAACAACATAACCCTACAAAGGTCTTTTCTGACAATCAACGGGCAATATCTATCGTGCTGAATCCTCAATGCGCAAAACGAACGAAACATATTGATTTACACTATTTTTATACTTGCGAAAAACAAGAAGAAAAACAAATTAATGTACTTTATATTGCTTCAGAAAAACAACTTGCTGATATGCTAGCAAAGGCCGTATCGAAAGAGAAATTAAGTAAATTCTTAACTTCTTACGGAGTTATTGAAAGCCAATAAATTAAAAAGCGAGAGGAAGTGTTGAGAATATAGATTTACGCTTTGTAATTTCGGTAATACATGTAAGTGTAACCACACATACATGTGTACAGTCTATGTGTAGTATACGAGTAAATCTAAGCTTCCCTACAAGCGTCGCGTCGGACTGAGAGAGTCAGTCTCGTGCGAACACACGTCCTGTTCGGTCTCTATAATAACATCAACACGCTGTACTTATATATTCCTTTATATTATATTGTATTAAAATAAATTAAATCATCAACAGATAATCCACCATCATAGATTATTTTCCACGATAATTACAACATGGAGATCCTGGAATAAATCCTCTGGACGCAGCCTGCAAGGAGCACGATATCGCTTACTCACAAAATCGCGAGAACGTCGAGATGAGGAACACCGCTGACAGAGTTCTAGCTGACAGAGCTCAGCAACGCGCAATCGCTGAGGACGCTAATTTTGGTGGAAAGACAGCTGCTTACGCTATTAATAAAGTCATGAAATTAAAGTCAAAGCTAGGTATGTGTATGAGGAAGAAGACGTCGAAGAGGAGGAAGAAGACGTCGAAGAGAAAGAAAACAACATTGAATAACGTAATTAAAGCCGCCTCTTTCAAATCAATGCCGAGTAAATGTGCTCTAAAAGTTATCCGCTCGGCGTTAAAAAAAGCCCGCCATGTAGTCAAACAGGCAGGTGGTAAAGAAAACGTTACCTTTCTCATACCGCTATTCGCAGGTCTAAGTGCAGTGGGTCACTGGCTGATGGTGGCACTGTTATAGCAAAAGCCGCTAACGACGCCAAAGTAGCTAAAGAGCGTTTGGAAGAGAAAAAAAGACACAATAAAACTATGGAGACTATCGCTCTTGGTAAAGGTCTTTACCTCAAACCACATAAGAAAGGATTTGGTCTTCACCTCAAGCCTTACAGCGGAAAAGGTTTAAAAAAAAAGTGCACCGTAAAGTGCATCGATCACATACAAATACATCTAGTTGATCAAGACGACAATTTGATTAATTTTCGTGGAGAAATTATTACGATCAGATTACATATAAAATCAGTATAATGAGAATCGTTTACAACGCAGGGTATATAAATAGATCTACATGGCGTCCAAGCATCAGTTGTTATCGACGAGTCAAAGCGATAACACGGCAGAACGTTCAGTTCCTCAAGAGCGTAGGCTTAAAAATCGTCCCTGGTCAGTCACAATTTTGAGCCCAGATTCTGAAAGGACATTCAATTTCATGTCGAAACACGTCTTTGCAAATATTTTCTAAGGCCTATAACTACGGAAAAAATCGCGTCGAAAATCAACAACAAAATCAGGCCTTTTAGTCGTTAATGGGTTAAATAGTGAAAAATATATAAAAATAACAAAATTTATTGCTGAAAATATAATACAAATTTTAACAACTACAAGAAAATCCAAGAAGGTATTTTCTGAGGCTAAAAACAATTACACCAAAAATAATAAAGCTAGAAATTTTAACAAAAATATCGAATCTACAACAATAATAGAAAATAGCCAACTTAGCCGAAAAAAAAAATAGTATAATAAAAATAGACTCAATAATAAAACTTGTAAAAAATACTAGGGATAACAAAAAAGAATCTCAAACCAATACGCAAAATTTAGATACAAGATGCATGTATTGTCTTAATACCAAGTTAAAAGGTATTAAGCATACACGCTACGTAAACGAAGATTAGACCATTAAGATCAACAAAGATGACATCAAAATAGAACACGAACAAATTGAAACAGTTTTCTCAAAAATTGACGAGATAGCAGAAAATAATACAAATAAAATTTTAAGTAAACCTAGTCTAAACCCTCCAGGAAACAAAATTGAAACAAATAATAGTTATAGAATGTCATATGGTGACATCAATTATTTAGGAAATAATAAAACTTTATTATATTTTAATAGAGGAATATGAGGCACACACACGTTTACAAATTCGATGCAACCGATATCAAGACATCCAAAATACAAAGACATCATTGTGTTAGATGGCATTGTTTTTACATCAACAAATAAATGTGATTCTACCCTTCAACATTGAGAAATGTTTCCTCATTATAAGGTCACTTGTGCAGCTGGACTTACATGCCCAGCAAGGCTTAACAACTTTGAGAAAGAAATCTACAAGAGAAGTAGATGCATCAACGGAAATGTACACGAATGCGAGTTTTATATTAATTAAATATTGGTGAAGAAATGAGAAGTAAGCTAACTATTACATACAAATTTACACATCTGATTTTACCTAGTAACGAAGTTACTAGGCTCAAGTCGTGAGGTGCACTTTTGCATTTTTCAACATTCAACTTTAGTGATAAGTAATTAGATTTAAAGCATTTTAGTTTATATCAAGCCAGACCAGCGAACAGGAAGTTATTCCTCTGCTGGGTTACTTATTTGTAACGTATTATGTATATGCAATTGTATTTTCAAATTTGTATGTCTTTACTCTGGTTAATAAATAAATTAAAAAAATAAATAAATATACCTGCAGGATCTGATCTATAGGCTCTCACAGATGAGAGCTGTAGCGGAAAAAATCAGGTCAAATACAAAAACATAAATAAAGAATGGTACAGCCAATAGGTCAAACGTGTAACTGGCACGGTCGGCGACTAGGCCTGGATGCTAAATAAACTGCAAACCCACAGACAGTTATTACAAAAACCCCCTAAAAATCGTAGAAATCCTTGCGAGAAATAATGTAATCGTAGACCTACCAAACTGGAAACGCGTTCGGAGAGACGTAGACAAACTCAAACCAGTCCCTTCTACATTAAGAACAGTTTCAGATATGGCATGGCTCAAGCACTTTCTAGCTTTCATGTTAATCTTGGTCCTACAAGCTATCTTGACTTCAAATACTCAAACCCACGAGTTAAAGGCCATCAGGAATAACGCCGGCATTTACTAAGAAAGAATCAGCACTGACCGATTTAAACGAACCACTTGGCAACTCATAATTTTTATGGAAGTGAAAAAAGCAGAGGACAAGTATCAAGACCATCTCGCCAAATCTGATCAAATTGAAGCACGCCCAACTGGAAGCCCTACACACCCAAATAAAGGAGATCCTAAAAACCATAGTCGGAAGCCAGGATGTCCCCATGGAATTACTCAGCATGAGACGCAAACTCATGGTACCTCTAGGTCTTGTTGGGAGCATAAGCAAGAGTCTTTTTGGACTAGTAAGCACGGACGATGCAGACCTCATTGATGAGAACATAGACCGTCTGTTCAAGGACCAAGGATTCCTAGTGCACCTGGTCATAGAATAATACCATATCGACGAAGCCAACCTGCAGAAGTTCTACAATGTCACCCGAACCCATGCGCTGCACGTCCGAAGACTGCAGGAGTAAGAAACCGACACTTGAACATGCTCTAGAAAGAAGAGGCAAGGTTGCAGTTCACCTTGCAAACTGAAAATTTATTCAAAATTAATATATGCCAAGCTGAACCATTTTATCAGTAGCACACAGTCATTATTAGACATTTTGAACCACCTTATACAAGGGAAGATTCACCCATCACTTTTGACCCTAAAAATGCTCGAATAATTTAAAGACAACATAAACTGAGCCTTGGAAACCTGGATCTCCCCGTGCTTATAGAACATCTAAGGTCAGAATACATAAGTGCCATCTCCAACGTTGATATATACTGCAAGAAGGGGAGAATTTTTGCAATACTCCACATTCCGTTGGTAGATAAGGCAACCTACTACATGTATAAACTACAACCATTGGAAATAATTCAGAATATAACCAACGTCATGGATAGTGCGGCTTTCAGCCAACTGTCTCACGTATATCGAAGTGTAAGCAACGACCATCAAACATATACAAAAATGAATTCAGAGTCTTGGAACAGATACCAAATCACCCACTATGGTCGAATCTGCCCCGTCGCGTACCCGCGGACGTAACCAAGACGGCGAAGTGTGAAGTAGCCATGCTACTCTACCCTAACCCTCAAGAACTACCATCTTGCTCAACAACATCAAAACCTGGCTATTCTCAGTCGTCAAGTTCCATAGGAAAGAATGGACTATACTACTTATGGGCCATTTAATAAAAAGACGTAAATGTAAAAGTTAAAAAAATTTAAAAAAATTTCTTTTTTTCTAACTTTTTATCGACCAGTATGGCATCTTATAATTAGAAATGATGATGTTATAGACAAGCATAAACAAGCATTAAAATGAATTTGTGTCTATAAAAGAATTATTTGACAACAGGGAATTAGATACATTGTTAATAATGGAAAAAGTTGATTTTCGTTTTATAGCTTATAATATAAATTACTAAAATGAGGAATACTTAACAAATAAATATCATTGGTAAATTGAGAAATAAATAATACATTTTCTTATATTACAAATTATTATTAACAAAATTTATGATTCAAATTTGTATTTATTATTTTTATTTTTATTTTTTTTTGTTGTTCATAATTCATTGCGTTTGTATTTACATAGACAACGTAGTTTATAAACAAAATCTATTTGTTATTATTGTGTATTCAAACTTAAAGCTGAATTTACAAAATATTCCAGGGAACTTTACGTCAGGGGACGCTACACACATTATTTTGTTTGATTATAAGCCTTGAGAAAGCACACTTAAAAATTTTTAATAAGGCATTTATTTCCGTATATTATAAGCTAAAGTAATTCACAATATCTATTTTAAAAACTGTTTTATACCTTGCATATTTCAATCCAGGGGAATTGCAGATAAAAAGGTGCGCAGAGGAAATTTGCAAAAAACCGGTTATATTTTAGATCTACAATTTTTTAAAAACTTGCTAGACGTTAAAATAGTATATATCACTCATGTATCTTTAATATTATCAGGTATAAGAAAGCTAAAAATAATTTGTTTTCATTTTATATGAGACTATACTTCCATTGAAAGTTTTTTGTTTAAATTGGGTGACAACTTTTGACATATAATTAAAATGATATAAAAATAATTTAAATATTACTTTAGTAGTTAAAAGTATCTATTTATAGGAGCAAAACAAATAATAAAAACTTACGATATCCTAGTTTATATTTTGTTAAAAGAATTTGATAAGAAAACATACGAACAATGTTCGGTGACGGCCAGTGGACGTTACATTTCACACTTTAATGAAGTTAATAACAAAAAATTTTTATTCGCGAAAAGACAAATTAATTTGTTGCAAACATTTTCAATAATTGACGGTGACATGAATTTACGTTTTTTTTTTAAATAACCCATATATCAGCCCGAAGTGCATCTGTAATTGACCGACGCCATGTCTAAACCTGAAGAGCACGAGGAACCAAGCTCAAGAGTAACCCAGGACTAAATATCGATTCATGGTCGAAGAAAGGGGAACCGTTGATAAATATTCGAAGGAAATTGCAAGAGATCAGCTCCCACAAAAGACAAGCGATTCATAAGATCAATAGGGAGACTTCGTCTTTCTCGGTAAGATTCAAGATGAGCAGGCACGAAATCGAAGCCGCCTTGAGCAACCACATACGGAGAGTAACAACCAAACCTATCCGAGATGGGTCCATGCAGACGACCTGTAATGTCAATAATGACAGCAACAGGAGCCCCGACCTACACAAAATCCGCAACCCGCGAATTCCGCGACACGAGGACGAAATCCACATCTGCTTATTCTGCAAGCTTCTGTGGTTAGAATAATTTTTTGCGTCCATTTACCCGAACCTTTAAAGCCTCGTCGGAATTTTTGTATTTCATTCATTAGAAGCCAAGACATATCAATTTAAGTTAGAAGTAATATAAAATTCAGTAATTCCGAATTATGTAGTATAATTAAATTTTTACTACGTCTCTCATTAATTAATTTAGAAAGCTTTAATTTCATTTTTTAGGCGACTCTGTACAATTTTTTAACCAAGATATCGGCGTTTGAAGATCTGAGAAATTTAAACTACAAACCTGTAAATTCTCACATTGGTGCAAAGCATGAAAATATCAATACATGAGTTTCTTTTTCAAACTGCGATATATCAGCTTAAAAAAATCGTACATAATCGAATAAAAAATTAAATTACAGCTTGAAAGATAAGCTTTATAGAGAAATTAGTTACATTCATGGCTAAATTTTTTGTTAACTCGTATACTTTAAAAATTCGAAGTAGTAGGTGTTTTAGGTATTAGACATTAATTCCAACATTTGAAGTACAATATCTTGACTTGTAATAAATGAAATCGAAACATTCCGACGAGGCTAAAGGTTGGGGTCTATGGACCCAAAAATTACTCTGTTATCCACAGAAATATATTTAAGTATTTCTTCTAATAACTATGACGAATTCATGAGTAAATATGATATATTTTCTCACTCGCTTTAGTTTATTTATATAAAATGCTACTAGACAATTCTTAGCGTGTTAATTTATTAAATAATAAATGTTATAGTTTAGTGTAACATCTCATCAATTGTCTTAATTATAACATTTTGTGTTTATAATTTTATTTTTTTTGTAATAAAATTCACACTACTTTTAATTAGTAATATTCTATGAGATCATATTTATTAAATTGATTCTTTTTCTAATATAATCATAGAGTATTATTATATGGTAGTCTTCTATTTAGTAAAGCAACATTAAACTTGAGTTTTCAAGTAAATAAAATCGCTTCTTTTTTTATTCATATAAATTTTAAAATTTCTAATGGACAATTTAAACTAAAGAAACTTGTGAAAACTATTCAGAAATTGTTAAGTACTCTTTTTCTTAATTTTACATAGTTATTATTAATTGTTAATAAGTACCAAAATAATAAAATGAACTTCAAGTTTGCAATGGTGCCTTATTAATAGAATAGAGATACCAGATAAGCTATCAAAGCTACCAAAGGTGTTAACAATTGTTGACATGGTATATAAAATCCTCAATTTACTCCTTCGACATTTAATTTGAGCTTCTCTCCCAATGTTGTGTTAAGGAAGCAGGGCAAACTGTCATATAAAACACTTTACCTGGACATCATTATCGGCGACCCTGTACACCTAGACATCGAGACGATCAAATTTCACACCTATACACGTAAACCTACTGGCCGCACTACTTAGACAACATCATCGCCGACTTTATACACCTATACATCGAATACGGTCAATTTCTACAACTAGACACGAAAATCTACTGAGCGCACTAGTTAGACTCCATTATCGGTGACCCTATACACCTAGACAGAGTATACGATTATATTAATATACAATTTTTTTCGGAATCTTCCAATATTTCATATATATATATATTAATCTCTGTTACCTATATTGTAGGTATTATTAGTTTTTACTTGTAATATCTTGATGACATACATGGAATAGGCTTGTATCGGGAAGAAAGACTATAGCCGGGTTACAATGGTGAAATTGCCCCCTCTTAAAATACGCATGTATCATACACCATTCGATAGGGGTTGAAAAAAAACTTTCACAGCCAAATTTTCAGCCCCCTATCCGATGCGCATCCGCAGTAAAAACGTGTTTTTTTTATATTATTTTATTCTGGCGCCTCTTTGCATGAAAATTTTTTGTAAAAAATCACAGAGGTAGGTTATTGTGTGGCAACTAACCACAAATTTTTTCAGATCACATAATCTCAAATATGGGCCCAAAAAAATTGTTTAATTTTTAAATACATGTTTTTCATGTATTTTTTCCCTCTCTTTATGACAGTGCAATTATTTTTTTATTTTAAATGGTGCGCCACCCCGATTTTGGCCAAAAACCGATTTTTTTGCGTATTTTTCGCGTTTTTGAACAGGTTATGCTACAATTTGAGAGCTTAGACAACATTTTTTGACTACATTTTTCCGCTTTTTATTATGGTATTATTTTAATAAAGATTTTTAATATAAAGCGTTCAAATAGTAGCGAAAAGCCTGATTTTTTCGAATTTTTACGCTGTTATTAGATTGTAATACATTATCAAGTCTTAGAATTAAATTTTACATATTTTTTCATATTCCCAATGACAGTGTTATCAAAATTGTGTTATTTTTATTGCCTCACACTCTGTTATTAGCTGAAATCTAATCTTTTTAAGACTATGTGATATTTTTGAGTCATTTTAACATTTTGGAACAGTAGCAATAAAACAGTTTCTATTTTTAAATATCATTTGAATGCAGTTTAATATTCGAAAAAATATAATTTGTTAGAGGTTATGAGAGTTTTGGTTTGGTAAATATCTGCAAAAAGTCCATTAATTAAAATCTGTATAAAGCACTAAGATTCAGAGATGCACTATTTAAAAGTGATTCAAACCAATTTTATGTTACATTTACAAATTCAAATATGAATGAAATATGAATGATTAATTATATCAAGGACTAAGGGGCTCAGTTTCAAATATTATTCAAAGTTATAAATAAAAAAACTCATGCGCACAAATTATTATTGACTGTACTACTGAAATCATTTAGCAGTGAAAATAGTATGTTTCCATGGATTCTCAGGCTCAAAACTATATTTTCTTGATTGAGTAACGTGCAATAAATAATTTCTATTCAAAATATACAAAGATGACTCTTAGAGTGACTATGAAGAGACTTCTATGAGGTGACAGTATAGATTTATTGTACTTTAGTTGTGCATAACTCTGTTGGTATTTATTTCTACCTTACCGACAATTAAAAACAATGTTAAAAGTGAAGAATAAAAAGCCAGTATTTTGAACGAACCCATTCAAATGAATAACTGAAAACGACTCCAAATATTGTGAAAAGAGTTGATTTTTAATTTACTATACTAATTAGTTTGCTATCACTTATAGATAGATAATTAATTTTAGTTATGAAAATATTGCATATGTTTGAGGTAATTATAATACTATAATAATAATGTAATTATTTAATTTGATCATACTTTTAATGAATTAATATAAATGGAGACAAGTACTATAGCAATATTAAAGATAAAATCAAGTAAGAATTGGTATTTTGCGTAGAATAACTATAAGAGACTTATCTGTTGGAATTTTTCATTGCCGCCACGAAATCAAGCATGGGATGAAATATTGAACCAATATTGGTTCAATACTTTTAGTATAGAAAAATTTGAAAAAAATTCTAGATGCAGTACTTTAGATAGTTTGAAGTTTATTTATAAATAAACTTATTGTTGGAAGAGTATTTTATGCTATTCTAGTAACTAGAATATATCAATTTTATAAAGAAATGTTTGATTTTAATAATTCTCTGTATGCAGAACTGTAAGTGAAAAAACCAAAGATAAAGTATTTTTACCGAAACTTAAATTCTTC
>UELU01136794.1:5808-24989 GCA_900490025.1 Megastigmus dorsalis | reverse complement strand
AGTTTTTGGAAAAACGATAAGTCCAATAAACCTCATATTGCACAGAATAATTAATTATAGTTAGCACTAGGGTACCTAACTCTTAATATTTCTTAAAATTATAAATAAAAAAAGTTACACGCAGCAATAGACATATCCATAATTTTAAGGTTAACTTTCAATGAATAAACACCTCTTACTAGTTCCAAGTTTTTGTAAAAACGATAAACCATAACCACATGAAATTACACAAAACGATTTATTATATTGAGAACTAGAGCAAGTAACTCTCAGAATTCATTTTTACCATTAATAGAAAAAGATATAATCGAATAAAGAAATACGTTTATTGCTCCGACATCCCCTTAAGGAGGTTCTTTTGGTTTCAGAATTAGAAGATAATTTATAATAATAATAACCAAAATTTGAAATATTTGATGTGATATTATTATACAAGCAATTTTAACAATGCTTTCGAAAGGTTTAGAGTAGACGTACTGATTTCAAAAATTCAATATTGCTACTTATGCTATGACTTGTAAAAGATTAATTTTACAATTTAAAGCAATTTTCATATTGTTAATTGTGCAATAAAACAGAAAATTTAAACAAATATAAATTTAGATTGAATGTCAGCATTTAATCAGTTGATCGAATTAGGCGAAATTGTGTAGTCTTAACACTGAATGCATTTTTAGAAGTAGTAAATTATCGTAAGTTACTTTTACACATTATTCACAATGAACAATCAAAATTTACCGTAATTCCAAAATCTTACGTTGTAAATCATATTTTTATTGTCCTTTTAGGACACAATACTCTGACACTACCCAGATAAACTCATTTCAAACTCCACAGCTATTTTTTCAACTACAGAAATTTATTACTTTGATAAAGATTCAAAAGAAAACACCAAAGAAAAAATCCCGTTAGACTAATCTGAATACCATTGAAAATATGCATTGTTGCATGTTTAACAGAAAAATAGGCAGTCGAATGTTTACAACAGCGAGTATCATACAAACATTGTTGAATCGTTTCATTCTATATGATAACCTTCGCGATTCTGCAACCGCTATTAATAAACTTTTTATTACGCAATTGATGAAAAATCAAGGACCATCACGTACGATTTAATTAAAAAATAAAGAAAAATAAAAAAAAATAAAGAGTGTGATTGAAAAAGGCCGATCGGCATTAACGAATTCGAGCACGCAAATGACCTGCCGAGCGTCAATAGTTCATGTGCAACCGAAACATCTATACTGTACACACGTACGTGCGTGCATACATAGTATGTATATACGGTAAAGCTCGTGCGAGCCATTGATTTCTTTTGTTCTCGGTATTTGGGAAAAATTAGTGACAACCCGCTGTTTTTCTTTCTTCCAAAACACTCGCAGCTAAGTCTGAATTATTCGTTGGACTTGGTAAAATGGTACTTGCCGAGGCAGCGAAAACCTCAACTGCAAGAGCAAAAAGTTCGGATGAAGTGAACACTTTTGAGCTTGTGCGGCAGAAGTATAGTTCAGCTTTTTGCCGACTACGGCGAAATTTTTAGCTGACGTGTAAGAAGAACCGCGTCTACGGCTGTATATGGAAGGTGTGCAGTCTTAGATGAGTATGTTCTTATTACCCATATTTTTCTTTGCTCTACTACTGTCCTTCTATTTTGTATCTGAGAGCCCTAAAATTCGTGAAGAATTCATGTTTTTTGTACTTCGAGACAAGTGTAATTTATATGCTACTTGTTTGATCGAATAGTAGAATTTAAACAATTTGTTCGATTAAATAATCGACTAATTCATATTTCTGTAATTGTTTTACGAAAGCTATAAGAAAGGTAAAAGTTTTTTTTGCTATTATTTAAGCAGTGTCTGGCCGTTACATATACCATAAAAGCAGCATTTTTTGGACATCTATTTCAGGATATCTCGAAATCCTAACGTAACAGAGCAATTTTACGGTTCTTTTTAGGCTCAGCAAACAAAATTACATCAGACACAATCACGTTCTCTCTAAAGTTATGAAAATAATAAGACTTGACAATAAAACAACTCGATGATCAATAGATTTGCCGAAAATATCATTTACTACGAGCAACAAAAGTATATATCATCAACCGATATAGCTAAAATAATTCAGACTCTCAGGATACACAGTTTAAACATTATATGCACAAGTGCAAAAAAACTATATAATGAATAACACGAGCGTATGCGCGTGGTTAGTCGAAAGACCCATCATATAAAGCCCTTTTTGGTACAATCGTGTAATCGCAGTCGCAGCTGTCTTTCTCTCTTTCACCCTCTCTCTCTTTCTCCCTCTTTCCCTTTCCGCTCCATATACAGCTCATAATTCGGATATACTTTTTTGTGGAGTGACTTCGGCGACCTGCTTCTTTTCTCTTTCCTTCGTTGCAGGCTCAAACTTATATCGCTTATGTTATTCTTTGCTGATTTGTAGAGATGAAAATATTTTAATTTATAGTTGTATTTATTAGCAGCTAGAAGCTCTTCCATTATTCGCAGGATGCATTTTTTTCTATCGAACCGTTTCATGTCGCAAGCTCAAAAATCGATCGTTTTCTTTTTCGCACAGGTTGACAGCCTACTAAAAGATTTATTTATTGTATTAGTACTATCTGTACAACTAGTGCATAAAATACGTCATTTCGCAGGATACTTCATCGATATACGAGTGTAAAAAATTGTACACACGTGATGTATACATTATTTTTTGACATACTATTCGTAAAATTCTTGATTAATACAGTAGAAGAGAAAATCCATAAATTAGTAAACTGGTTACGAGTGGCGACAGCAGGAATAGAAGGAAGGGAGTTCGGATCTAGGGCTGCAAACCCTGGTGGGGTGCAAAGGACAAAGCATATACCGGGGCGAGGAGGGGGGCGGGGGGTTATTTCTATTATTTGTTATACATCGTAATTCAAAAAATTATTTTTATTATGAGGAAAATAATTTTGATTCCGAAAAATTCTTCGTTACTTTTCAATATCTTTAGGAGTGTTCTCATTGTGACTCAAATTGTTTGTGAGATGAAATAATCATTTCTACATAATTCTGACAAAAAATTACATACTTAGATTTATCAAACAAAGACATGCGAATTCACAAGGTCAATGAAATCCAAAAAAATAAAATTCATTTTTTTTCTAACTGATAATTTAATAATAGCATCTGGCATTGAATTTTCAAATTTATATCTGAATTAATCAGCCAAAAATACTTTTATTTTGGAGTTTCATAAAAGACTCTTAATAATGATAAAAATGAATACTTGGACTGGAGCGCCATAGTTCTCAATATAATGAATAATCCTGTGCAATTTCAAATGGATACGATTAGTCGTTTTTCCACAAGTTTGAAACTAGTATGGGGTGTTTATGTATTGAAAATTAACCTCAAAATTATGGACATGCTTATTTCTGCATGTAAATTTTTTTATTTATGGTTTTGAATAATAGCCGGAGTTGAGTGCTGTAATTCTTGATATAATTAATCATTCTGTGCCAGATGAGGCTTATTTGACTTATCGTTTTTTTAAAACTTGTAACTACAAACTTTTGAGGAGGTGGGACGCTCCGACCTCAAATCAAACTATAAAACTAACTTGAGCAGATACATCAAAATCCGTTACGATTTGCATAGCAACAAAGTTATTCTAAAAGAGTGAAATTTTTTCAACTTAATATGCTTATTGATTGCTAAAAATGAAAAAAAAAAGAAGAATCGGAGACTTCACTTATTTATAGTTCAGGTTTCAAATAAAGTCGATCACCGTGTAGGGTATCAAAAATACTAATCTCACGAAAGCTTCAGCCTTTTAATATTTTACAGTGCACCCTCTAGTGCTACCAATATAAAATCAGATTTTTTTGACGATATAGCGATACCACGCGGGCCGGTTTAAATTTAACAGATCTCCGAATTTTTCACACCCTAAAAAAATATACTTTTTTTATATAACGCCGACTTTCTAATATATAAATATATGTATAATGTATTGCATTAAAAACTTTCAGATTATTTTTTTCAGAATGTTAGAAATGGAGAATATATACAAAATAATTATAAGCTGATTTTTCTAGATTAATACCAACCCAATAGATTTTAAGAGATTAGTTTAATTTTAAATTTTTTTTTTCTTGTGGAATGTTTGATTACCGTTTGTTTGAGCCCTGATAAATAAAAGCCGGTCAACGAGATGTCACTATTTCGCCCAAAAACCTGAATTTATATTAGTAGCGCTAGAGGGCACAAGACAAGGGCTCAGTGCCTGAAACTTTCAGGAGACTAGTCTTTTTTAATATTCTACATGCCAATGATATTTTTTAAAGCAATTTATTTGAGGACATATTTCAATATTTTATACCACTATGTCTTTTCCGGGAAATTTTAAAAGCTCCAATTTTAGAAGTCCTTGATTATAGGCTGATTTTAAATTGGTTAATGTAAAGGCAATTTGTAAAGCTTGTTAAGGTGGTGCAGTAGCGACAAACGTGCTTTTTTTTCGCTGATATCTTTTTCTATTTACAACGCAAATTAATATTTGGACTTGAGCGGCGTAGTTCTCGAAACAATGAATCGTCCTGTGCTAGCTGAAGTCAGTCTGATTTGTCGTTTTTTCTATTAATTGGAACCAGTAAGACGCGTTTACGCATTGACAGCTAACCTCAATATTACGGTTACATCTACATGTGTTTATAACTTTTAATATTTATAATTTTGCGTAATATCTGGACTTGACCGGCCTAGTACTCGTTGCTATTAATCATTTTGTGCAAGATGGGGCTTATGTGATTTATCGTTTTTTAAATTAACTGGAACATAGAAATAGATCGAACAGCCTGAGGAGGGGGGACACTACTGCTTCCCCTTAACCGATTATTTGACAAGTTTCCAGCTTGTTTTACGTTTGTAGAACCATAAAGGTTTTTACCCGAGCATTTCAATCGAAACTTCATTTGCCATGAAATTAAATGACTTACGGGAGAGTAATTAAAATCCAATAAAATTCACGTAAGAGAATGAATTACTGCACATACACAGTCATAGTTGATATCTCTATATTTTGAAGTTTGACTGAATATCAATCAAAACGTTTCCATGAGAATCTACCAACTCGAAGTTGTTCTGTCTCATAGTAAATTTCATTCTGAATGAAGTGGGTATGACTTTAACTATTATAAATATGGTACCCCACCTTAATTTGCCAATAAAACTTTTTATAAATCTACTTTAATCATCACTTTATAATGCAGTAATCTGTAGGTTTGTTGGGTTAGGTTGAAGATTTCGATAGTATTTTCATGACAAAGAATGAGTTTTTCAACTCATTCATTGTTTATCAGAGTAAAATATATTATGAATCCGAATAAGTGGCAACATTACTTAACTGGAACTAATATGAAAAACTAAATTTTGTGATTCTACTTTAAAAAAAATTAAAACAATGTTAATGTCGTATCTTGAAAGTAGTTTCATAAAAATAGGATTAGCTAAAAATGATGCGCTCCTGACGAGTAAATTTTGAGAAAAAATTGTCGCGAATCAAATATTAGTGTTATATTAAACATGAACTACAAAGAAGTAACTAAATTTTTTAATTTACTGTAATAATTGTAGAGTAGCAAATTATTCAAAATGTATTGTAGGAATCGCAAATGATTGTCGTGTCCGAATGTACCTTCCAGTTGTAAAACATTACCCAGAGCTCGGACACACCTGATCTCAAAAGTGCATAATAATCTAATAGTAGTCAATAAAATCATAAGAGAATAATTAAATTGATTAAATTATAAACTAATTTGTCCAGGTTCTAAAGGCGTTCGACTATTAGGACTGCTTCTGAAAATGTCGAAGAGTTTGTTTAACTACTACTGCAGAGACTTTTGTAAATAATTAATTTTTAACATTTAAAAGTTAAAAGAAGGAATTATTTTATGTTCTAATCGATACGAAATAATCTAGATTTATAACAGTAAAATTAAGAGCTTTTTAAATTTTTGAAAATTCTATTATAGAATACGCTTGAAAACTTTGTTTTTATTTAGCGTCCGGGTATTGGATATTTTACATATAAAATTCTATAAAATAAATCGAGTAACAACTCTGAAGACAAGAAAAATCAATTGAAAACGCGACGCTACTGTAGCATAGTTACAAGAAAGGTTTATTGAACTCGAAAATAATGTATATAAAAAGAACTTCGCTCTACTGATTTCCCTCCCTACTTTTATTATCAAACCTACATTTATAACGTTTACAATTAAAAGTAACTGAAAAAAATAAAAATTTATATTATCCCCATTTTAATTATACCTACTGAGCGATGATGCATTCTAAGTGCTTGTAAAAGGACACTTGCGAGAGCGATGAGCCAAGGAATAAGTTTTTGTTTTATTTAATATATATTATAATCGATATCGATCGCATTGCACAATTTGTTAGAGATTGTGTCAATTCTTTTTGGCACATTAGCGATGCAATATCTGAGATGCAACCATTCGATACATAATTATAGTGTGTATATGGCATTAGCATTTGTCAATTTTAAAGCTTTACGTTTTGTAATCGCCATTATTAATAATCCATGACATTTTCGTGCGACAGTGGAAACTGAATTTATAAATAATCAGTAATATCGCAGTATATCTTTATTATCTTTTCTCTTAATTATATTATCGCAGAATAAGCTTTTCGATAATTCGACACTGCCACGATGTCGAAAAGATTGTATTCTTATTATAGGAATATCAATATTAGAAAATCTGCAGAAGGAAAAATGAGCAAAAAATCACGAATAATTAAAACGGAGGTCGACAAGGGCATGAAACTGTGGAAAGCATAATCAATTTTGAACGACTTAGAAATAGTTTTGCCGTCTCAGGTAAAGGACTTTTTTTAATTTCAATTATAGTGATATTGAATTATATGTTGAGAGAATAAAAAATTAGAATGAACTATGTGAGTTATCTTCTCTGTTTCTTATTCGAAGTAAGTGTTCATTTACTTTGCATCAAGATGATTTAATTTGAAAAAACATTCTAATTATATATTTTTAAGTGATCATTACACAACTATTAAAATTATTCTACATAGTGTTTAATTTGAATTAAATAAAAGCTTTCACAATAAGCATTGGATACATTATTTGATAAAAACCACAAATATTACAAATTAGTCCGCGAAACTTAAAAAGTTGTGTAAATGCAGATTATGAATCATCAAGTCTGCAAATATTTTTATAGCCATTTTACACTATTACCCAATATTTGATATTAATGCAAAAGTAATAATTATACAACTAGTTTACGGAATGGTTTTGTAAGAAAAACTAATATAGATTATTTTGTAATTGCTTTACATGCTCATAAACTGTTTCTGGAAATAAAAACGATTCTCGTTTACATTACAGCATATTTATACAGGTTTCTGCTATTCTTGAACATTTTTAAAAACTGGTACGTAATAATGTTGTACTTGTGAAATTCCTGCGTATTAAAAATTAGCATAGATTTTTGGCAAGTAACTTTTCAGTTTAAAGAACTTTTCAGTTCAAGAAAGCACAAGAACGGAAAATCAGATTAAGGTAGTAGTCGACCGCAGCTCGGACATGCGTAGTAGGCTTCACACGGACACAGGAAGGTTTTGTGTATTGCACCTACACATACGCTTTGGAGTCCCATGTGTAACTATATGTTAAACAAATCTGGCAATTTCGCATATTGACAGAGTAACCTAATAACATTTAGTAGAGTAACACGGGAAATATAAGATAAAAATGAATCAAAAAAGAGAAGGAAACGGCAGAGCTATAAAGAAATATAAATTAGATAGAAAAAGAAGAAGTAGTATAATTCAAGATAATTTAAGGAAAAGGCAAAAAGTATTCGAAGAGAATGAAAACACAGAAGAAAAATGTGATAAACAAACATGGCGTCTGTATTTAGCAGACTAGAATTTATCAAAATTCCAATCTTTACATCACGATTATTCAATAACTGTACCGCTGAGTATACTCATTCGGAATTATCATATGTATTATATTATTTTACATAAGCTGCTAGTTTTTTGTAAAGATTCACTGTTTCATTATTCAATAATATTAGTATAAATTTCACTATTCGAGTGCGTTTCCTATATGCTTCCCATGTTATATATCAAAACTTTCAAACGTTATATCTCCATTTCAGTACCGCTGATCATTCTAAAAATTTACCAGCAAATAACTTTATAATCATTTCCTGAAATTTTCATAAATATTCACTGTCTTCAGTTATACTCGACTACTACCTTAAAGAAATTGGCCGCATCAAGCATATACACCCCTGCAAAAAAACACGCTGCAAGTGAACGCGTCAAAGCTTTAGATCCGCATTCTCTATAAATAATTCCACACATTTTCAAAGGCTCGCGCGCATTCGTTCAACCCTGGAGGCTGTCGTAATCGCGTTGCTAAAAATACTCGATATACGCGCCCAATGAAAACGATAAAGAGAAGCCACGATTTGTATACGTAATGAATAAGCGGAGGGAAGAGCTTTGGAGATTGCTTCTAAGATTCATTTATTCTTTTTTTTTCTTTTTTTTTTTCTTTTTTTTCTCTGTCGAGAGCAGTTTTGCAAAAACTTCATAAGCTGCTATACGTTACACAAAACGAATATTCACTCAAATTTAAATGTTTAATCGATTTGAAATTTTAGTACTTTGTAATTTTACACTTCGTGCGCACAGAATATCGAGTAGTTTCGATTAATATTATTGGTATTCTAGGAAATTTATAACTACAATATAATACAGGAGATTAACGCGTAAATGCTTGAGTGGTAAACAGACTTGCTTTAAGCATTCTTTTTATGCTGACGGCGAAAATAGTACAATCATTTCTGTACCGGAAATTAAATAAGCGAGCGTAAACAATGCGTTTGCATGTCATTCGTTGATTCATTCACATCTACATTAAACTATTTTGTCTATTTATTTTAAACTATTATAATTTTTGAGAGAGAACTTTATATAAAGTTTGCTTTACTATTTAAAAATTAATATAGTCGCATTGATATTTAGAATTCACACGCTGAATTTTATGGAAATTATTGTATAAATTTGCATTAATTTTAATTCATCAGGTTTTCATAAATATTTATGAAAACGGCTTTCACAATATTGTATAAATATACCCGGATTATACACAAAAATGTGTAGATTTTTTCAAGTGTAATCATCAACTTTTACTGTATAAACAGCTCATTAGTAGCTTATAATAAATCACTTCTAGAGTACCACAACACTAACACGTGGCACCAGTAAAGTAGAAAATAGAGCAAAAATCGAGGTGTTAAAAGACGAATATACACAGTCACATTCCTAGTTTTGCAGTGACAAACACGCGTTTGTCTCTATACGCATGCCTGTTCTTTCCCTCGTTGAATCGGTGGAAATAGTTAAAAATTATATAAGGTGTGCCTCCGCTCATGCACGTGTATGTAGCCTTCGCATCTTTGTCCGCAAAACTCTTTTGCAATTTTCCTGCGCGTAAGAAGTCCCACGTTTTTCGTTTCCTCACTCAAGTCGTCATTCAAAGTCATTTTGATTATTTCACTAATTCATATCGTCTTCTGCTTCAATAATTTCGTCGATTCCCATCGTAGCAATGCAAACTTTTCATTTATTCACTCTCTACGAACTTGTCGCACTGTCTAGCCTTCAAATCCCAAAATCGTTTGTCTTTTTTCATGTTTCTTTTATTTCAAGGAGAGCTTTTTTCGGTTCTTTTTTTTCCCGTATTGATGACGCGAAGTGCAAATTCTCGGACGATGATGCCGTTGGCACAAGTCGACGAATACACGCACGCATATGTATACAAGCGATGAAAGGACTTCATTTACGAGTAACGCTTTTTTTTATTTAAATTAAACAGCGAATCGCAATCATCGATAGATAGCGCTAAAATCGAGAGCCTGAGAGAAGCGGCGCATATGTATTTGAAGAGCACTTGACGTATTTTCTTATTGATAACAAGTAGCATTTACTGACTGACCCTTTACAGAAGCTTTGTTAATTTTACTTTTTTTGAACGTTTGGTTTATACTAGAAAATATTAATAAACGCCGTCAATATTTGCAAATAACATGATATTAATGAAAGGTCTTAATTTAAAAAAGTGATTACATCACTTTCAATAAATATGATTTTATAAAGATTTATTACTGAATTTCTCTAAAAAACGAACGTCAATTTTTATAATACTTTAATTCTATGAAGCAAGTCAAAATGAAAACATTTTCATATACAATTTAATCAAAGTGTACAAAGAGAAAACATTGAACAAAATAACAATTATTTTATATCAAACTCAAGATTTGAGTAATAAATTTTATTAAGAAAAGTTTGATATGTCATTGAATACCCGTTTATCGCTACCCTCTGGTTCTCGAGTGATATTCAAAACATAGATAAAAAAAAATCCCTTACCTTTACACTTAACGCCAACTTTACCCGTTCCCCAAATATAATCTTCACCTACAAAATGAAAATTGCGTCATTATTTTTGCAGTTCCCTCACGATATTTTGATATTTCTTTTGTTCTTGAAATAGACATGTACTCACAATAGACGCACAGTATAGGAGTAACAAAATATACGTTCTCGAGAGCGTGATTCTTTGATGCAGACTGTTCAGAATTTATTGTTTGTCCTACATAAGCTGAAATGTAACATAAAAAAAAGTTACGAAAATGTTGTCTTTTTAATTTTTCGGAGATTTTCAAATGTGCGGGAAAATACTTTAAGAATAATTTTGAATCAAAAAATGCAAGAATTTTAATTAGTCAGAAACAGTTAGAAGCTTTAATTTTAAAAAATCGGTCAATTATGGTAAATTAAAACATTCTTATTGCATACCGAAAGGGCCATTGTCGAGAGTTACATATGATGACTCTTCTTCTTTATGGGTGTCACAATACGATAATGAATTTCCTTTCAGCATTAGGACTCCCTCTGATGTACCTCTGAAAATGAAATTATACAATCCATTAAGATCAATTGAAAAGAAAACTAGAAAGTAAAAAGAAAATTGATACTGACCAGGTACAAAGGTGTCTTTTAATTATTTCTCCTTTCTCTTTTTCTTCCTTATACAAAAAAGTGGCAACACATCAGCGTGTTTATATGTACAAGCAGATACTTAAAAAATTATCTACGTATATCTCTTTTGTACAAAAAGGATTCGAGGCCCCTTTATCTCAACATAGTCACAGGTCTATGTACTTTCATCTCTGTGGCAGCAGTCTTAATTATGTGGCAAGTGTCTTCTTCTATGAGGTTCACTTTGGCAGTTTTAAGTTTCATTGGATACGATTGTTAGCAAAAACAGTATTGACTCTTTTACTTAAATTGGCAATGAATATTTATTCT
This sequence comes from Megastigmus dorsalis, assembly GCA_900490025.1. NCBI lineage: Eukaryota > Metazoa > Arthropoda > Insecta > Hymenoptera > Megastigmidae > Megastigmus > Megastigmus dorsalis. The sequence goes on along the minus strand of UELU01136794.1, from coordinate 13,569 downwards.
CTGCGAGTTAAACGAGTAAATCCTTATGAGTACTGTAAATCCATGAAGCTGAAAACAGAAATTTAAAGTTGATAACAATATATAAATTTAAATGTTCAATTTTATCAGTTTTTTGAAAAGTATTCACAATATCAATATTTATCTTAATATTAATATTATTTAACTTTAATTTTTACCGTTAACCATTTTCATAGTAGTTTCAAATAAAAAGCAAAACTATTAAATTATACTCAATAGTTACAAGTTCTTTAATTGCGAAAAAGTTAATCTTTTATGTATTTATACGAATACATAATAATTATAGATTTTTAATACTAAGCAATTAAGATTTTTTATAACTATTGACTGATAGAATTTTCTTAAATAGCTGAGTAAAGTACCTTCGATAAACTTGTAAAATGTGATCTATAAAGATTTGTACATCTCTGCCAAAGGCTCTTCTACAAAAACAGCTTACAAGCTAGGTGTTCATGGTAGAAATTGAGAAACTTAACGATGAATCATGCCTTACAAAAGTAACACCCCATTATATGTACATGGCCACTAAGATTTTAAACTCAAGTCCCTCCACACGCTGTTCATCACCGTCTCTTCGACGCTCCCAGTGGCTCTTTGATGATCATCTCATCCACTGCCTTCTGCTTCATGCATGAAATTCATGACACCTGGATCCAACAATACTCACTGTAACCAAAGATTTCCAGCTTCATCATTTAACATTATGCATTTCTCAAATCATATTCAGTAAATAAAATACAAGGGCAGAGTTCAGGATATTAGATTTCACAACAAACAGGCTCCAGTTTCATTTTGTTTTGCCATTAAAAACGTCATATATTACGCAGTTTTGTGTATGTATATATATATACATATATAAATATAGCTTCTGAAAAAGGGCAAAATGAAGGAAAAATGAAGCAGAAAGAGAGGACAGAAAAGAATGGCTCAACAAATGAACTTTGGTGACTTGTCACGGGAGAAAGGGAGTAGTGACGAAATTTCACCGAAAAATTCCACTGGGCAAGGATGGTAGCGAGAAAAAGGTTACGAGTGACCAGCAAGCACAAAAATACAGAGAAGTAGCATCGCACGAGGGAAGAAGGTTACGGGGCCACTCTCGAAGAAAGGGAACAAAAAATACAAACTGATGCGAAAACTAACCTCTCGTTTTCCTGGAGCTCGGGCTTTTCATCTTTTCCTCACGCGACACACTGCTTTTCTCAGATACAATTGATACAAAGCAGCGTAATTGAGCCCCGTGCACGTATATATGTGTGTGTGCGTTTCTTTCTCTCCTCACAAGTCACAAAATATATAAGCGTGTATATATATATAAATTAGAGGCTCCCCGAAAGCGCGCGTTTATCTTCTTCTCACTTGTAACTTGTAAGTATATAGATTGAGGCCTTCCCTGAGTTCCCTGTTCCTTTTTCACACGCACACCGGTACCCACCTAATTTTTCACTTTTTGCCAATTGCACGCGTGTATACGCGTGGATCTGTTTAACTCTGATTGCTTTTGATTATATTCAAGGGGCAGCCAAAACTATTTAGATTTATCCATGTATATAGTACTAATGAATTATGCGTCTATATATTCGTTGCTTATACTTATAGTCGTGTAATCAATCTAGTGTCGAGCACACATTACGCGACATGCACCGTCTCTCTCTTTCTCAAGTCTCGTGTGCAGACGTGTATCTCTTTTTTCTGAATTCGCACTCTCTCTCGCGCAAAGAGAGTGAGAACTGAGACTTGAGAGTTAAGAGAGATGAGACGCTAATAAGGCGAAAGAAAATCGCGCCTATATCGTTATTTGTGTGTATCTGTCGCGATTATATACACTGTGACTGCAACCCCAACCAGTCACAGTGCGACCTGCGTCAACGACGTCAACACTCCGACATTCAACGGATATGAGTGAGCGCCAGGCCAGTATATACTGCAGAGTGAGAGAGAGAGAGTAAAAAACTTGTTCTATAGTCTAGTCTCTCTCGCTCGTGAGTCGCGGCTCGCCACTCGTCTGCGTATATGGGCGGTACACACGCGCCAAGCGCCTGCATGCACAGATGAGATGACGGACTTTTTGGTGCGTAAGTATATTATTTTGCAGGGGAAGTAAAAATCATTTCTTACGCGAGTAAGTTATGCATTAAGTGTCATAAAGGTCTGGGACCGCGATGATGAGAGAAAAAAGAATATTTTTCGAGATATTTTTCCTCCGAATGACTTCTGAAGGTATGATACCTATACCTACTGCAATTTATGTCGTTTACTTTGACTTCTGATCGTTTAATTTATTAAATAATTGATAAAAACATAATTTTTAATTAATTACTTGTGTAAAATTTATTCAAAATGATTGATACGTTAAGGAAATAAGAAGTCCAAATAAATGGAATTTAAATACTAATGAGTTACTAAAAATTTACTCTCGATTTGAAAAAAATTAAACGACATTTATTATTTTATTGGTGCCTGTTATATATATATATACATATATGAGTCATTCTTTCTCAACGAATGGCTCCCTACAAGCCAAAATTGGTTTGGCCCAATAAATGTTTATAGGTGGTCAGAGCCGTCTTTGTGCATAGGCCCAAGAGGCCCGAGCCTAGGGCCCCACTTCTTTTGGGGGCCCCAAAAAATGATTAATAAGTACATTTTTAAATTATATTCTTATAATTAATTTTTTTACATTAGGAAAATAATTAGTGCGACCTTTTTGTATTTTATAATTTATATCTAGATTTTTTCAAAGCAAAATCGGCAATTATGCTATTAAAACAAATTTTATCTAATATATCGGATTCAACATACATTATTGCTAAATTATTTAGTCGATTTTTCAACATCGTACTTCTCTGATTATTTTTTATGAGCTTTAAGCTTGAGAATGACCTTTCTCCACTACAGTTTGTAACCATCATACATAAATATATACGAAAACATATTTCGATATTTAGAAATGTAGAAATTAAGCAATCACTTTATTTGTTTCTATAAATCCGATATAATTAAAACATTTTCTCTTCTTATTTCATTTAAATAATGTTTAAATTGAATACATTCTGATATTAAACTTTCTTCTGATATATCATTATCATATATTTTCGCAATATTTTTACAATACTCTTCAATTACTTCATTATTCATGCCATGAAGAATAGAGAAAAAGTTGAAATTTTCATTTATTTTGCTATATGCTAATTTACGCTGTATAATATTCAAACACAGACTATCAATTATCGGAAGAAATATGCCTATTTTTAATTTATCTTCTTCACTCAAAATTACATCTTTAGCAGGTCCTTCAAATGCAGTTACTCTAACACTGCGTCTGCGAGATCTTTGATTACTTCTTGGAATTTCTTCAACACCTGCTTTCTGTTTTACTCTATCTAAATAATCAGAAAATGTATCTCTTTTCTTATCCAATATTTTTCTAACGAAGTGAGTAAGTTTACTACATCTGATAAATTTATACCTTCTTTTTGAATAGATAAGTTAGTTTTATGAATTTTTGATAAAAAGTCATTCCAATAAATAAGTAAAAATATATTTGTGAAATTCATTAATTTTTCGTGAAGACTTAATGCTTCAAGTCGCGTATCACTTGTTTGCACTGTATCACTTAAAAGATTATTAAATAAAATCAGGATCTCGTTGTACTCATCATAACAAGCAGCAACTGCATCACTACGTGCGGACCATCTAGTTTCAGATAACGACTTTATAACTTTCTTATTTCCTAAAATAGTCACCAGCTTTTGCCATTTATGCGTAGATCCCGAAAAAAGTGTAGTTTTTACAATAAACCGAAAAATTGCATAACTTCTAAATTGCATTCAGCTGCTTTAACACCAATTAAATTTAGTGAGTGACCAGCACACGGTATATACTCGGCATATTTGTTAACTTCTTTTAGTCTAGCTTGTAAGCCTGAATAATGACCCGCCATGTTTGCAGCATTATCGTACGATTGTCCTCTGCAGTCACTTAAGCTTATTCCATTTTCTTCTAAAAAATTTATTACAATGGTTTTTAAATATTCGGCTTTATGTGATTCAATCGGTATAAAACTCAAAAAACGTTCGATAGGTTCATCATAAGTTACATATCGTATAATGAAAACCAGTTGATCTTCTCGAGAAACATCTAGTGTGGAATCGACAGAAATCGAATAATATTTCGCCTTTTTTAAATCGTTAATAATCCATGCCAAAACTTGTTTACAATGTTTGCTGATAATACGACGTCATACCACGACCTTTGTTTCCATATAATTTAAAGTGATTTTTAAGAAAAGGATCAAAATCACTCACTAATTCTAGTAGCCCTAAATAATTTCCGTTTTTTGCCGATCCTAACGTTTGATTTGATCCTCGAAAAGCTAAGCCTCTACTTGCAGTAAATTTAATAACTTGAATTAGTCGAAACAATAAGTCTTTCCAATAATTGCACTCCGCATGTAATTCTTGCAGCATTCTTTCGTCGATGCGACCTGTCGTACTTTTACGTTTGCTGTATGTTATCAAACATTCCTTGTGTTCACGTCCTTCTTCGTGTTCCTTTAATACGTTTGTCATTTTTCCAATCATCGAATCTATAAAAATTTAATTGACTGTGCTCTTTCGAAAATAGCCTACATACAAAACAAAACACAGTTTCTTTTGAAGGAGAGTATAATAGCCACTCACAGTCAATGATTTCGCCATTTTCAACCGGCAACTAAAAAGCGATTTATGCAATAGTACATTACGATACTAGTGGCCTAAGTGGCACTTTACGGCACGGCGTGTATTAACGCCCGAGCGCAGCGAGAACGCTAAACGCCGTGCTTTGAAGGGCTGCTTAGGACACGAGTATCGTACAATATTTTATAGCACTGACTAGCATAAATCCGATGTCACGCCTATCCGTGACCTAAGCACGGACCTCGCTACGCTCGGGCACTAACTAACTGACTTCACGGTGCAATAATGAACTACTTAGGTAGTAAAAAAAAAGATAGTCAAAAAAAAAGGTAGTCAAAAAAATCCATAAGTTATACAGATTTTTATAAAAGAAATGTCCTTTTTCGTTAATGCATTTTTCATAAAAAGTTCATTTGTTAATGAAGATTTTTATGAAAGCTTAGAGGGTGTTAGTGTTAATCAAACCATGTATATTATTGCTCTCCTGTTTATTCCCTTGGGAAGAAAAAAAAAATAGACTAAATACTGATTTTCTTTTTTGCGCCTTATGGTCGTGGTCAACATTATATTATATACCTTACTAATCATTATAAATAGACTTGTATACATTAGAGTGCATACCTATGTGCAAGTAATTTGTACAAACTCGCATGCGCAATAAATGATTTTCATTTTTTGTTTTTCGATTTTCTAGATTTTTTAATTTTATTACCCTTGTAGAAATATTAAGGAGTTTCTGGTCAGTTTCAGCTAGATTTTTGAAATATATTGAATTTCCACTGTTATAATAGTGATATATCATTGACTCCGGGGCCTGTATAAAAAATAGGCACTATATAATTGAAATCTAGTTCAAAACTGAAAAATATATAATTTCTAATATGGAACATTTGGACGAATATTGTTCGCTTAATAGCCACAAAGCATTGCCATTTTATTAGCACGTTGACCAGTCAAACTCGTCGATTTTCTACCAGGCTAGGCTTCGGTATCTCTTTCTTTGTTTTCTCTTCAGTAAGCGGACGATTGGCAGGTTTGGCTGTAAAGCAATGTGCTTTATCTTTATATGTTTATTTAATGCCATGATACTTTCACATTTTAAGCCAATCAGCAACTGTACTTTTTCTATATTTTTGTACCTATGGCAATGTCTAGCAAATGAATTATTTCATGACTTTATTAATTATTTGGCCATTTGATTTAAGATGGATTCGGTAATAATTGCAGGTTTTAATAGAATTGTTTAGAAATGAAGATACGAACTTTTACGAAAATCTAATTTATGACACTTTCTTCTTTATACTATTGATAGTATACGTTAATAAATATTTTTTCTATACTGCATTATTCAAAACATTCTTTTGTTACCGCGCATAATGAATTGTGCATATAAAGACCATCTACTTACCATTTCTCCTATATTGCTCATACAAATTTAGATATTTATAAATATTTTAATTACTACATTTAACGAAACTGCATATATTTTGGTTTCAAAGCGACGATACATTTATGTAAATATTTATATATGAATTAATTACCAACATTTGAATTGATATATTTTTTTACACGAAAACTCTTTTCCATCATTAAATTTTTAATTTAATAGAAAATTGTAAAACTTCTAATTTATTGAATATCTAATAAAATTAAATTAAATTACATGTATGCTATTGTGCGGATACATTATATTACGCAGCAAAGGTTCTTACAAAGTTCACAAAACTTATAAATTTGTGAAGAAATAACTTTGCAGTATCAGAAAAATTATCGAGGATATAATGAATAATTAAATTATAGCATTATATAATTAAGTTATAGCGGTTGTGCCTATAATTAAATTATGTTGTCTAAATTAATTTTGACCATCCCCCAAATCTTCAAAATCCTGTGTCTGTAAGATTTGTCATTAAAATTTTGGAAGCAAACGGATCAAGATGGCGGTTAATATTAACGTAAAATAATTATAACCTAACCCATTAACGACCAAGACCCCGAATTTCCAACAACTTTTTCAAGGCTTTTTTTCAACTAAAAAAAAAGGTTTGAAATAATTTGAAAAAGATCATATCCGACGTATTTGAGCTGTTCTCTCGAATGGCGATACCGATTTTTTGTTAAAATACTCCTGCAAAAAAATATGGCGTGTTTTTCACGAAAAAAAGTTACAAAATTTGGAAATTATCAACTTTATGAATTTTTTTCATAAGGAAAATGCAATGACAATAATTCAAAATATTGCAAAAAAGTGCAATCGATGTTCAAATATAACTAGAAATTTTCTTTCGTAATTCTAAAATATTTTTAAAATTTCTAAATTTTTTCGCTTTTTTTCGTGAAAAACACGTCATATTTTTTTCAAGAGCGTTTTAGTTAAAAATAGGTCATGCCATTCGAAAGAACAGGTCAAAATACGTCGAATATGATCTTTTTCAAATTTTTTCAAACCTTTTTAAGTCGAAAAAAGCCTTGAAAAAGATGTTGAAAATTCGGGGTCTTGGTCGTTAATGGGTTAAAATAAAATTTTAAGCATGCTATTTGGTAACTTTTTAAAACAGTCTTTAAACGTACAGTTTTTTTCATCTATTCTTATTTTTTGCAACCTAAAATATATATCTGTAGTTTTCTAAAAGAATCTTTTTATATGTGAGAAAAATTGAAATAATACATTTTGAATGGTCTGTTTCTATAAAAACCGATACTATATGTTTCAAATTCTCAACTTTCTATTATTATGAATTTATTAAACGAATTCTATATTTTTATAATAAATAGTTGAAGCCATCTTAAAATGCATTCAAAGACCGAATTGGAACGGGCGGGCTTCATTTTTCAATCCGTTTTAATTTGTTCCAATACATTCGTATAAAAATTTATTAGTCCACCGGATTTAATCGGATAGTAAACGGATGTCAAAGGATCGGAACATATTGGTTTTCTTCAATCCTTTTATTAATACAAACTTTTAATATGGTGGCAGCCCATTAAACTCAAAAAGGTATATGAAAACTAATTATTTTCATATCCTGTTCATCCAAGCGCTCAACATATCCGAAAAAAACTG
>UELU01136792.1:0-27065 GCA_900490025.1 Megastigmus dorsalis | reverse complement strand
TTCAAACGTCTTTTGTCTTCCTTACTTTGCTCTACATATTGCCATTGGGGACTAGATATTGCTTTTAAAATTGAGAGTATATAAAATATAAAATTTTTACATTTAAATAATCTAAGTTTTCGTCAATTCCAGTTATGGAGTCCATCGGATAGGCTAATTGGTACCAAGTCTCAAACAGGCTTTCATCCTCTTTCCTTCCTGTCCAAGTAGAGTTTTTATTTCCTCGAAACAATTCAAGCTTGTCCTTGTCCAATATGCTCTCCAAAATTTTTAAAGCGTTACCATCAGTGTTATTTTTGTTTTCATTTACTACCTCACTTATTGTACTTTCTAGTCTTTTAAATATTTTCTGGTAATCTATAACATTAGCATTTAAAGGACATAAACCACAGGTTTTGAATCCGTTCTTTAAAGTATCTTCAAGATTCATACTTTCAAAAGTATTTTTTAGCACTAAAGCGAATTGAAATTTCTTGATACTTAGTGTTCCAACAGTTTTACAAAATTTTTTAAAAGATTTTTGCCAAGCTGAGTTCGAAAAAATGAGACATCCAAATGAATTAATGTCCGTTAGGTGTACAGATTCTAAATCAAATATATTTAAGTGCAAGATTTTAAATAACTTTAAAAATATGTACAAAAGCAGCGTGAAAAGTCTTAAGCGAATAAAAAACCGCTGCCTATTAATTGGCACATATCTTCCTCAAATTTAATTATTTGTTCTAATATATATTCTCACGGATCTGCTTGGCTAAAATTCATGAAAAATAAACCGATGCCCGGGGAATTGATCCCAGACCAAAGGAGAGCAAGGCAAACGTTTTATCACAGTGCTGCAGTACATGATAAGTTGCTTGCAATGTTTGGTCATTCAAAATATATGATTTTCATGTAGAAGTAATACCATTTAATGTTTCTCTAATAGTTGCTGATTTGACTAATGCCTAGCGCTCCAAATTCCTTAAATGATATTCCAATTATTAAAATTAATATGTTTTATTAAATAATTAAATCTAGTTTTAGAATTATAAAATTTACATTGAAGTTAGTTCGATGTGAAATTTAAATTATATACATATCCACATTCCATTTTCGATAGCGTTTTGATATTATATTATATTATATTATAAAAGTCTTACAACTACTATTAATAAAAAGTTTTGAATGAATAACATTTACAGTTTATCAAATAATTTACTTTTATAGTAGAATATATAATAATAATAATAATATAAATAATAATAAAGAAATAATTTATAGCAAATAAATTCGAAAAGATAAAGGTAACGATAAGTTTTTATTTTCATAAATTGTATGATAGTAATTTTGTAACCTCATATCTTTTCGGTCTTTCAGTTTGAACTGTTGATGAGAACGGTCTTAACACTGTTATAGAATGCCATAGTAAATCGCTTTTTTTCAAAATATCATTATTTTCTCAAAAATAATAAATGTTAATGCTTGAAAACATAACAAATACTAGCTTAATAATGTAATAAATTTTCATAATGATTGATAAAGAAATCCAAAAGTTATAGCCTAAGTTATAAAAAATGACTTTTTTCAAAATAATAAAAGAGTGACGCAAACTATTTAAAAAAATAAGTCCCAAATTGTAGGTAACTAAAAACCCTTTTAAACGCATGTAAGTTTATTAAACATTAAACTTGCGAAACGAAAATAACTAAAAAACGAAAAATTAAGTTGTTTTCTTAAATGAAACAAGAGCAAAACAATAAATCTTAAAAGTAGTTTCTCAGCCGCCACTCAACAAATAAAGCAAATAAAATGCATTTTTAATAATTTTTTAATTTTTACACATATGAAGCCGATGTACATAAATACATAGGAAGCCGATGTACAATTTGCTATTGTTGTCCCTCGCTGTAGCCTTTATATTGTTGTACATGTTTACACATTGAACGAATGAGAGGGCCTGTACATGTACAAGCGCGCATTAGGAAACGGGAAGATTAACCATTTTGTAGATAAGACAAGCGTCTGTCGATGTTTAGCGGGCTGAATTACTCCTATACGTAACTTGGCGGACATACATGCTTACACAGAACGAGAGGGAGAGGGCAAAGGTGTTCGGGAAGCAGGAGTTATCTCTGTACGGGAAGAACCTTGTTCCCTTCAACGACTCACTCCTACATTTGGCTCACTTATACTGGAACGCACGTCTTGTCATTACGCTTAAATAACTTTCTGTCCGATTTAAACATTTCTTCCCGCTTCTTTTTCCCTTTTCCGCTAAACATTCAACACGCACATACGCAAACACACACACACACGTCCACACGTACAGGAAAAAATTCTAATTTATATGTAAAAAACACTTAAAATATATTATTGTAACATTTTCACTTTTGAAAAAATAGTACATATAGATACTAGGCAAATGTGAAAATTAGGTCACACAAGGGTGAAATATATTTCTCGCTCATGTATCGCACAGTATTTCATGACATACCGCGTGAAAAGCTCAATTTAATGTGTATCGTTTTTCCGCATGTGATAAATCGAGCTTTTCGCACAGAGTGTCATAAATATTTCTTTCACTATTACAAAACTTCCTCTATGAGGAAACAGTAACTAGAAAAATAGTAAATTACATTGATTAAATGCTTAATTATTTTCAACTTTGCATTCAAACACTTGTCACTATCCGACCATCGACACTTTTTCTTTATTACATATATATATGGGAGACGTGAGCTATATTGGTAAGGTACGCAAAATTTTCTTTCCGTTTTTAGTAAAATAAAATAAAATATAATAATAAATTAATAACAAAAAAGTCTTAGTAATATTAAAATAAATAAATAATGAAGTAATAATAATTTGAAAGAAGATCGTCTAAAATATGCTACTAGGATTTCACGCTATTTCACAAGATTAAAATGAAATATATATAGATATTAAATTTTTTTGTAATTATATAATAAATTATTTTGTTTTTCTGATTTATTTGTATTTTTCACGCTTTATTTCGGTCTTTTCTGAATATCTTATACGCATCACTTCGAATGGCTAGTAAATATGAAAAGGTAAATAATTTTTAATAAATTTAGTTATTTACCTATACTAGAAAATAGTGTTTTATGATTCATTAGCGGGAAAGATGTAGTTACAAACAGTAATACAGTTTTGTAAATTGTATAGAAACTGAAATACACTGAAGTATTCCAATTTATGTGCGGCTTAGAAAGTCGATATGTACATATAATATATGAACTCATTCTATATATATATATATATATATATGATACACATGAATGCATGAATGCAATTAAATTAATTTGCTACCAAGTTAGAAGGCGGCATACTCGCTTCTTCTGTACTTCGTACCTCGCCTATTTTATCATCTAATTTTTGTTATCATGAACAGCTTCTGCAGCCGTAAATTTCCCAGCATTAGCTTGTCGCATTAGTAACTACGTAATCCAACTGAGTTTTCTCTTGGGAATTTTAAATCAAATAGCGAATTATTTGAGAAGAAATGATTTTTGTTTGTTCAATTTAGCTTTTCTTTGTTTTGTAAGCTAGAAAACTTGAGAGGCAAGGAATTTTTCCGCGCTGCGGTGACAAAACAGATTCTGCGATAGAACGCAAAATAAGAGTGTTCCGCAAGCGTATCCAGTTATACATCTCGACAAGACTTTCTGAATTTTTGCCAGCTGGGTAAAGGAAACTTGGAGAGGACATCGTGAGGGCCAGACAAGTGGATTTACTCCTGTAATTCAAAAGTTATTATAACGCAATCGGTTCTTAAAGTGGTTTCCTTCAAATTGTATCTGCCCAGTCAACCGAGTCAACGTATAAAATTTTTTCTAACGTTTTTCTGGTATTTTTTTTTTAATGTTTGTCACGCAGAAATGTTTGGCATTCACGGGGAATAATATATGCTTCTGATACCTTAAGATGCATTATAAGTATTTAGAAAACTTGAATCATTTGAGCTAGTTTTAGAAAAAACATAGGACAAAAAATTAAATACGAATACTTATATAATTGATTCTTGAAAATTAAGATAAAGCATATATGAAAAATTAAAAAATATGTTAAATTTGAAAGTAAACATTCTATCTGCGACAGATTATAATCATAACTCCAGTATTCAAAATCACGTCAGTAAAATTATGTTACAACAACAATAATAAATTAAAAGATTCGAATTTAAGTAAAAGCTTTATTGTAATATTATTTACAAGGTTCGTTTTAATTTTGTTCTAAACATTATATTAATGAGTCGGTCACTTGAAGTATACTACGTTTTAATATAAATTTCTGTTCTTTTAAAAATGCAACAATATAATTGACATGTTGCTTTTATCATTAGAAAGGGAATTCTTGAGTTTTTGGAAAACTTTTGATTCGCAGCTAGGAGCATCGTTTCTAGTGTCATTATAAATAAACAAGCAGTGACTAATTGATTTAATAAATTACACATTTCTCAAATGTACTCTTCACATAAGTAGCACAAAAACCGTAGGATATTTTGGTATACATGCGATTTTAGAGATATTTCTACTTTGAGGGTGTAGAGGGGCGGCGAGGAGAGCGGAGGAGTGCAGGAAACGTCAGCTCTACTAAAGCCAAAGGGAAAAATCCACACCGAATCGAGGAGGAGAAATCTCTTCTCCTAATAACAGTATATTATAGCCACATGGACGTTTTACATTGAGCACTGTCCTTTTAACACTCGCAGGATTGAAGTAGTAATTCAATTCGAGCAGGATGGGAACACGAGGTAGGAAAGCGAAGCACATAAATTCTCGAATCGATTCCCCTATACCGACAAAGTATTCGCGTTAAAGTTACATGAAAAGACAAGCATGGAGCAGACAGATCGTGCGCTCGCGCTCCCTCGTCCTTGAATCGCATCCAAGTTTAATGGAAAATCGCTGTAGCTGACGCGACACCTTCATTAAAATTCATTCTATAAACGGTGTCACCTTTTACCTTGTCAACGAGCTACTATAGACCATTTCTATTGACGCGCAACTCGAGCAGTGACTAGCTATGCTTCGCAGTAAATTGAGACAGTTTTATTTATTAATAAAATCTATTCGTTTTATAACATTTTTAGCGTCCTTAAAGAGGGAAATCGATTGCGTAATAAACATCATTTATCGCGACTGTGTAGAAGGCTTAATAATAGGTAGTAGCTCGAAGAAGCTCCTAAATTTATCAAGCGATTAAATGGACAAGTCCTAATTTACGGGCTGATACCGGTGGCAATAAATAAATTCTGCGCTGGTATGTGTGCTTGCGCGTGCAGTCCGTCTATACGAGAGTTAAAATACGCATTTCCCGGGATAGCCGTGTTAATAAAAGTCAGCCAAAGACTTGGCGTACGCTTCTCGCTCGCGTAAATCAATTTGTATATTAACGGTGAGTGAAGTTCGGGAAGCTCCATAGCGTAGCTGTCACGGGTAACTAGGATACTTGCGCGATCCTTCCATAGGTGATAAGGAGCTCGCAAGTTCGTGCCCAGCTCGTGGCCCAGGGAATGTTTGCAGCCGTGAACCTTGGCCTCTATCTCGGCCGACCCGCAGCTCCCAAACATACTTGTGCTCCTCCACCATTGTCCAGCTGTAAAAACCGCTCCGGAATTAAAAACGACACCTATTTACACTTGGCGTTTGTACGCGGCACAAGTCTCCAAAGTGCCATATGCGGAAAATGTCTGCCCTTTAACGAGAGTGTATACAGGGTTGTTTTTTCCGTCCCTCGTTTGTTTCTCCTACCTCTCCCCTGCCAAAACGATTTTCAATCTGTTCTCATTTGTGCGCACGTGAGATTTTATATATATTTGACTGACCGGAAATCAGATAAGAAATCGGACTGTCTATATGCATAGATAGTTCGATTTCTCACCCAAGCTCTGTTCCATTCTCCTTATTCTGACCCGGTACTCTGAATTAATAAAAAGAGCAAAATATTGATGCGAGAATTTACCTTTTGTTACGCTCGAGACTCGGTGAATTACCGGACTACCTCATTGGCGCAAATACGCAAATGAGTATCAAGTGACCAACTTATGATGCGTCCCACGAGAAGACAGATAGAGGAAGAGAGAGAGAAAGTAGGAGAGAGAGAGAGAGAGAGAGAGGGAGAGAGAGAAAGGGAGAGCGATGAAGAAGAGAAATCAAATGGATCATAAACCGTTAGTATAGAGAAATCCATTGGATATGCTTTTCTTCTGCTCCATTCCCTCTCTCTCAGTCTCCCGCTCTTTGTTTCTCCCGCGAACGCCCGCCTGTTTCAACCTATCGGCTGTCAGGGAGAGAGAGGGAGCTTGGTGCATAATTTTTTTTATCGCCTCAGACCACTTGTCTCAGCTACTTTTTTCGTTTCTTCGTTTTTTTCATTCGCGGCTCCACAATTTCTCTTCCCTTTTGGGTCTGTGTGTGCAGCTGGTTTGTTATTATCCAACTCGGTGAAAAGTCAGCGGTCATACTCGACCGATATACCGAGCGCACTCCTATCACATGTTTATTTTGCTGGCTGTTTGCCTCTTCGCTTCGGTATATTCCTAGTCAAGTCACATACACTAACGTAGAAGCTCTCACACACCTGCACATATCTCTATCCACTCGAACGCACAATGCAAAATTCAATGGATTTTTTTCAATGGAGCCTCTTCCGGATTTCCGCTCAGGAATAATGTTCCGATCTTTTTCTCCATCTCTATCTTTATCAGTGCTGCTCTTCCTCTCTTTCTATCTCTTTCTCCCCAACTCTAGCCTCATGCCATTTGTTAAAGGCGTTATTTTTCGAGTGACGATATATTTAACGATGCCTGCCGCAGCTTGAGAGCAGCTTTACTCTCTCTCTTTCTCTTCCAATCTCTCACTCTCTCTCTCTGTCTGTGTCTCTTTCACTTTGTTTCTCTGTCTTTGTCTCTCTCTCTCTCCTTCTCACTCTCTATCTATATCTCTCTCACTCACTCTCTCTCTTTCTCTCTGTCTCTGTCTCTGTGTCCCTCTATCTCTCTCCCTCTCACTCTCTATCTATATCTCTCTCACTCATTCCTCTCTCTCTCTCTCTCTCCCTCTTTCTTAACCCCTCTCTCCCACTCTCTCACTCACTCTGTCCCTGTGTCTCTCTCACTTTCTTTCTCTGACTTTGTCTCTCGATTTCTCTCTCTCACTCTCTATCTATATCTCTCTTACTCTCTCTCTCTCTCTACCGCCTATAATTATTGGTGGTCATAACATAGAGCTAATTTTGACTAAGTACTATTGCTTTGCTTTTTGTGACTTACCTGCCTAGTTGAACCTGAAATTGCAGAGGTTACAAAATCATTTGGTGCATTATATTTTTCGGTTTCAAAAAGATGTATCGTTGGCACGATTTTTCAAGCGCTTAGAGTGGCTTCCTGTCTCTGATAGAAGAAAATATTTTATAGCCGTAGCCACATATAAGATTATAGTTAAATCTAAACCGAGTTACCTTTTACCGCTCCTTCGTAAATTTATTGTTGATGTTAGAAAGTCTGATTGACCGCTCACCATCTCCGTATTTTCATCTTTTGTTAGGGAAAGAATGCATTTGATGAATGACAGTCATTGCATTTGTGATACATTTTACTTTGTAAGGTCTTTATTGATTGATATATTACGTTATATTATTATTACTAATCGTAGACTCTTAATTAAAGCTTAAGTTACTTGTGTCATTTGATATAATTTAGTTACTCTTTGTTTTAAGCGCAATTTATACTATTGTATTACTTTTGGTTACACCATGTATTTACGCTCTTTATATCTCTGTACATGTTTGGCGATATATGGTTCAAATTAACCTTATCAAAATCAAATATCTCTCCCCCCCACCCGCCTCTCGCTCTCTCTCTTTCTCTCTCTCTTTTATATTTTGTAAACAAATAAACTTATATCTATCATCTATCTCTCTCTTTCATTATATCTTAGCGGAAAGAAAATTTTATGCTTATAAATTGGGTTTTATGATGATGTGCTATGGTCGGAAAGATTCCTTATCGACTTTTGTATTTAACGAAATATATAACAATAGAGGTTAATTTTTTAAATAAATTTTTCGTCACCATCTCATCGCAAGTCCATCCGCAATTCGCAAAGATTTTTGCCGTCGAAAATTACGAAGAAAAGTCGCTGTGAATTGTGAATGAAATTTTCAGCGACGGAAATCATTGTGAATTGTAGATAGAATTTCATGAAACTTCAACCACGTAATGATTACATCATGGTAAGGTAGGAATCTTTTCGGCTTCAGCACATCCTCTTAAGTAAGGGAGTTAAACCTTTTTTAATGGAACGCCTCTGGTGGATTAACCAGCTCGACTAGTCGTAGGTATCTTTAGCCAGAATTGTAAATAAAAACTAGCTATAATTCTCAGTAGAATCCGAGTAGAATCTGGCGAGAGTATATAGTGAGAAAGCATCGGTACACATTCATGTACGCAGAAGATATGAACAACATTGCGCGGCAAGCTCTGTGCCTTTCTTCCGAAAGCCAAGATACAGAAAGACAAAAAGCAGAAAACCAAAATACAGAAAGTTATATTACCGAAATCTAAAATACCAAAAATCGAAATTGAGATTAACCGAAATACCGAAAATCAAATCAAGATGGTCCAAATTACTGAAACACCATAATATTGTTTTTTCAGTCGTAAATTACATCGTAATTACATGATCAAGTGGTTTAAATGTTATTTAAGGGTCAATGAAACTTTAGGAAGAAGGTGAATCAATTGATCACAACGAACAAATATCTTTTGCTAATTTATTATTAAAAAAGCAACGTTTCGGGAGTTTTTTTGTACTCTTCTCTTCAGGCTTAACTGAGCATTAAAAACAAATTATATGTATTATAACATCGTCGTCAGTATCATTTTATTGTCAAAAACAACTTTATCACAGATAACAATATAATTTGACTAGAGTGATTATTGAAACTTTACCTCAATAGAATTGTTTGCTTTTCCACGGTGTTGCTCTCATTTTGTCAACAATGTGTCAAAATACTCCTACATTAATTAATACACAGAGAGTGTGCTGATAGCGAGTTATTGGGGTAAAAGTTTCATTGTCCCTTAAATAGCATGGAATTCACTTGTACATGAAATTACAATGTATTTAGCGATTGAATAAACAATATTATAGTGTTTCGGTATTTTGGTTCATCGCAATTTCGATTTTCGGTATTTTAGATTTCGGTAATATAGCTTTCTGTATTTTGGTTTTCTGCTTTTTGTCTTTCTGTATTTTGGCATTTAGTATTCGAACTACTCCCAAAACCAGTGCGAACATTCATTCAGGGAACTTTAGTTTTATGACTTATTTAAGAACTTTTCATTCAACAATGAGGAGCAGAATTTTATTCAATTTTCCCAAGTGTTAAGTACTAGTCTCTCACTCCATTGATTTTCTTTTCTAGTCCGATAAACTTTCCAATCACGTAATCGAAAAATGTAATGACTACAGTTAGGCAACAATATAACTCAATAGTACAGTTGATGTAATGGTATATTAATTTATTATTAGACTGGATTTTGTAAACAAGTATATCTAACACTAAGTAAGTGGAAAAATCAAGATTTCGTGCGATATTTTATATTTGAGAAAAGTGCAAAAAATTACTTTCAAAATGTTTCCCCACTTGGATACGAGGAATCTTTAATTACATAATCTCTTAATGTTTGTAGTACTTTTATGTGTTCCCTATTAATATTTACCGGGAGCATCCATTGGCATCATCCTTTCACACGTTTTTTCAACAGCATAAATTATTAATAATTATATATTATCTATCGTTTTTATAATAATATATATGGAAAGATTATTAACTACTTAACGATAATGCGAGTTTTGA
The DNA here is from genome assembly GCA_900490025.1 of Megastigmus dorsalis. Taxonomy (NCBI): domain Eukaryota; kingdom Metazoa; phylum Arthropoda; class Insecta; order Hymenoptera; family Megastigmidae; genus Megastigmus; species Megastigmus dorsalis. The sequence goes on along the minus strand of UELU01136792.1, from coordinate 17,201 downwards.
TGATCTTATAGCATGGAAGTGCACTAAAGAGTTTATAAGACAGTTCTTGCACGAAAGTAAATAGAGCAGGCACTTTAGTCTACCGACAAGCTTGGATAATACCTAAACGACGTAAGGAGGTTCATTTAAGTATTGTAACAGTCCGTAGCTTGGTAACTAATTTTTCGTACTACAAATATATATAATTTTTCAACAATTAACAATTTTTTTTTTACATTTTTATTTTATTTGTATCAACGGGTACATGTCCCCTTATAAAACACCATTAAGGTAAAAATACAACTTTTTGCAAGGTACTTGATTACCATTTACATGTATTCTTTCAGAACCAATGGTTTCGCATAATCCTTAAATACACCTATTTCACTAAAATTTTCTATATTTACATTAAATTGATTCCACACCCTTCTCAATCTAAATACCGTCGAATTAAACGTACTAGTTTGTTTACATCCAATTTCTTTTAAATTTCTATACTGTCTTACTGCATAATTATAGCTCTGCAACTCAAATAAACTAGACACTGATGGATGTTTATCTGACTCATTAAAGAACTTATACATAAATATAATATTACTCAAATTATATTTAGATTTTACCGTATAAATGTTATATCTATTAGATATGATACTAAAATCATGGTCAACCTATCCATAGGAGCATCAGATCTAAATGCTAATAATCTCAAAAAGCAATGTTGCACAGTCTCTAATTTTTGTATTAAATAGTTCTGATGCGGAGTCCAAATTACAGATCCATATAACAATGTAGGTAAGACTAAGCTATTGAATAAAGTTTCCAATGACAAAATATTTTTAAATGACTTAGTGTTTCTATTTATAAATCCAAAAAAACTAAATCAAACTAAATGGTTTCGAAGTGACCATATGAATATGATCTCTAAAAGTAAATTTTGTATCAAATATAACACCTAAGTCCTTTATATTTTCTTCCCTTTTAATATATTGGTTGTTTATAATGTAGTAATTTAATGCAGTAATTTAATATAATTGAAACCTATTTAAAGTGATATGGTCTTACATTTAGAACAATTTAACATTAATTCATTATATTTTGACCATTTAATCAATACATTCAGATCCTTTTGCAACTCAACTCTATCATTATCTGATCTAATTATTTAATGCAATTTGGCATCATCTGCAAAAATTAATAAATTAGAATTTTTTAAATTCAAATTAACATCATTTATAAATGCTACTTTTTAAATTATTTCAAAATTTTAATTATATGGTCTTTGTGACTAAATATACGTTTCCATTAATTTTTAAAAAGCTTTTCTACAATTTGTTTAAGACTAATATGTCATAGAAAACATTGTTGTGCATATTACATTGAAAAGGAAGATGCCAACGGCACAATTATTTTGGCCTCAAAACCAATACGTTAGTGACTTAAACCATTGTAAAGGACACGTTAAACAGTAATTTAAAAAAAAACTAAGATATACGTTGTGAAAAATTGAAACTTAACACGGATAGTATATCTATAGACACCGATGTTTGACTACTCAGAACTCTTCTAATACTTTTCTATATATATACATATATAGATATACTACGCATCTTAATTTTATTTAGTCGTAGATATCTCACTGTACTCGGAACTGTTCTACTAATTTTCAATTTTTAATCAGGAGTCTCTATATTTGGAGGTTTAGGGGGTTATACAGTAAATATAAAAATTATTTAAATATTTAAATTTGCAAATTTATAAACTGCGGTATATGGATTACTAATTCCTTTCAAATACTTTATGCATAATTTTTCTTAAGTTAAGATATAAAGGGGGTCCGCAGAAAAAATGTTTTTTATATACTGTGAAATTCTTTGAATGATAGGTATAAAGCTTTATACAAAATGAAATGGTAAATGATGAAAGATAATATTGAGTCGTTTGGGATCAGAGTATTATAGAGTATTAGATTATATGACATAATGACATTCGTATTTTTAGATTAATAATATACACAGTACTATTTTATTCATCTTTTCTAACATGAATGATCATAAACAACGATATGCACTAATTTAAAAAAAAACTCTGTCACCTTCACCTTAATAATGTTGTAAACATTTCGTAGTTCCAGTTTGATGAAATACCATCCACAATTCAAAGAAATTGTTGTCGTCGAAAAATTCGTACGTATTTCACACTAATTTTTATTTCACAAAAATTTTTGACAATAAAACTTTCTGTGCATTGTGGATAGAAAATGAATCTTTATCTTTACATATTTCATTAAATGCAAACCCATGAAAGTAAGAATTTTCCCGACCATAACACTCCAAGGAATTTGCCCAACATAATACGGCGAATCCGTATATACACATACACTTACCGATATTTGCAGTTTCAAACTATTTTCGATCAATTTTTAATATTTTAACATTTTATAACCAGAGCGATATTCTTTACCATATTTTAAGTGTACTGAGAAATGTTGAACTCATTATGTGAAATAGAAAAGAAAAAAGTTTTATGGATTACCCTTAATAATTGTTTCTCCATGAGTATGGACACATGCTCACTAAAGTTTAAGTTTCTATGTTTCGTGGAGATCGAGGGGAAGAGGTGTTATCCTTAAAGTAATGAAAACATTAATTTTTAACGATAGTTTAATTTTTAAATCTCCCAATTTAAATTTCCAAAACTTTTAATTCGATTTTCCATTTTTTCTACGTTTTTCTTTAATATTTGAGAGCGAGAGAGAGAGAGAGAGAGAGGGAGAAGCTAAATATCTGGCAGTAACAGCAACCGAGGGGGTGTTACCTTTATCTCGTCGACTAGACGCGAAACGGTGCGAGAGATGAAGCACTGTTTTTCAAGAGGACGCTCGCTCTCGTTGCTGCTCGCGCTGAGAGCTTCATTGTTGAGGAAAAAAATTCTCTTAACCCCTTGACGTCCATTTTTGTGGAAACGTTATTATGACGGAAAAAGGTTTTACTGTGATACACCAAGAGTGCTGTGCTTTTTCTGCGGCAGAATTGTTTATTTTCTTCTTTTATTACTGTTTTCGTGCTTCAGAAAATGTTTGAGAAATTCGAAGTTGCTAAGACGCGGTACTGTTCAATTGTTATCTCGGCATCGATGCGTTTACTACTTTATTTATTAAATGCTATGTTATCATTATAATTTTATCTAGACATTCCTTTTCTAATCGTGTTGTTCGCCTTTTTTATTAACCGTACATATAGGCTCATTGCTCAGCGTGTGGTCGGTTAGTTTTTAAAAGTAAGAAATAATGTGGATATACCTGCACGTAAAATTTGTCCCTCTATCCAAATCGGCAATTATGCTTACTTGAGTATTCATCGAGTAAAACGAGAATCTACAATGTTGGGAGCTCCGATTGGAACTGACACAGTGTTTGGTTTCGTACATCCAAGGAATAATTATTCAACGAGCCTAATATCCGGGAACTCATAAAATAGAAGAAGGGTAATGCGCGGGTAGAGGCAGAGAAATCAGACCCATATTGCGAATAGTGACTGGTTCTGCCATTGCTATTCCGATAGTCACCGGTCCTGAATGTGTAGCTGCAGGCGTGTGTGCAGCGGAGCCTAGCCACGCGTGAAATCGACCGTTAAACGCCGGCTGGAGGCGGCCGTTCATAAATATATATAAAAGATACGAGAGCGCGAGACAGGGTGTGGGGACACCCGAAAGTGTACAAGGCCAGAGGTGGTATAAAACGGGATAAATATCGCGAGGGTAGCACGGTCCCTGGTCTCCCCTCCCTATTGATTTGCAATTCGCCAAATTGATAACTGCAGCAGATGGCTGGCCTACATCGATTTCTCGTCGCCGTGGCGCATGCAGCAGCCGCGTAAACTGCGAGACTTTTCGGCCCGTCGCACGTGCTGTCCTGCTTATATACGCATAATATAGTCGGTTCGGTGGAAAAAGGCGCTGTCTAAAATTTAAGTTTAGGAAAGACACTATCTAGAATTATAATATTATAATAAGATTAACATTATTATCATTTAATTATTTATAATATTCATGAAGTTTCGTGAATTTAATTAAGATGAAAGAAAAAAATATGTTTGCCAGATAGTGCATTTTTCCATCGATGCAACTATTTTCGATCGGCTGCAAGTAAATGATGCTGTGCCTGCAAAGAATTCCATATACTGGCGAAATGATGAATTATTATGCCGGGAGAAAAATATTCTCGATCGACTTATTGTGATTTCTCTCCCTCTGCGCCTTTGTAAATAAGCCTTTGAGCAGCTACTAGGCCGCATGCATACGATTCCCCTAGGTGGGACGTGGCCGCTTGGCTCGTAAGCACTATACAGAGCGTTTCATTTTTTCATGCCCAGAATTATAAAGAAGATATTTTGAACTGCCGCGGTAGTTGTACAAGTTTATAGAAGTAGAGGGGCTGGGGAGTGGGGAAAACGGCCAAGTTTCGGAGATGAAAAAAATAAAATAAGGGAATAAAGCTGAGTGGCATCTCCTGTATTTATACCCATTCCTTTTTCCCCCGAGTTCATATTAGCTCGTGACCTTTTATTTTTCCCAATTAATTTTTAACACACTAGACTTGCCCCTTTGGCGAACCTGATAATTAGTAAAATATAGAATACATAATGCTAAAGTGAAGTGAAAACCAGTAAACTGGATACATATCGTATAGCGAAAGTTATAGTTTGATTTTAAAATCAATATCTTGCAAAGTTGAGTACTTCTGCAAGATATTCGCTGATGGTGCTCATTACCGAGCGAACTTATCATCGATGATGCAACAGCGACGCCAGTTCTGTGCGACAAAAAGGAATGTACCTGATCCTCCAGATAGATAGAGAATTGACTTGGCTGCGGCGAAGCAATATACTTGCACATACGCGTACATAACCAGTCCCTTCATAGCAATGACCGTAGCTCGCTTCCATTATGCTACATCTGCACGCGTTGTCTATATACCTATGTGTATAAATAAAGTTAGAGGGAATTGAGCGGTGGTGCCGCTAGCGTCTTCGTTACATTCTACTCAATCCGAAATGCCGCGCCTCAACCACACGATAAAGTTTCCCGCGCACATAGTTTACTGCAAATTGAACTAGATTATCTTCGCCGAGTCAATTTTCATTCGTTTGTCTGCTCAAGCGCCTTATGTATAAAAGATATGTGTATGCACCCAGACTCCAGAGAGTGAACATGGAGAGGGAAGTACAAGTTGGGAAATAAGGGAGAATTGGGTTCAATAATAATAATATAACAATAAACCTCGCCATGGCTAACCCTCCCCGAAGGCAACAAAACACCTCTACAAGGGAATCACTGAAAGCTTACGTGGATTGTGATACTCATTCCGTGAAATTCTCACGCTTCGCCGGCTTTTAAACATTTTCCGTCGTTGGTCTCGTTATTCCACTCGACCCCTCAATTCTGCACAACTCACTCAAAAAGATTATGCAATTTATTTATTGTCGTTGAGAAGCTGGCTTTGATATCGCCTTTCTATGTGCTCGTATGTGTGATTAAGGGGAAGGAGACCACAAGTATACGATGCTCAACTGCCGGAATTTATGTGCGCCGAGTTTTATTCTCTTTTCTTTCTTTTCCTCTCCCCTCTCCTACTCGATCCCCCTGCTCTCTCTCTCTCTCTTGAGATACCGCATTAACTGATTGCTCTTTTATGGCCTGGATGTTTTGGGGCGTGGGCTTTTTAGATGGTCGGTAATCTATGAACGCACGTTACTGTAGCTAAGTGAAGCAAACGGAGATGTGAAGTTGGAGTCAAAAATTTCTTGTTTCCGTGGCTGTAAGTGTCGAAATAAAGGTGATGGAACATAATACAATCTCCTAGATTTCAGTGCCGATTTATTATAAATTAATCCCTGTAATGCTCGTGGTTTGCTACACTTTTTGGTCACGATATTCAAGATTTTTTAACGCTTTTATCTCTTGGTGTTCGTCAAAACAAAGATTACATAGAATCGATATATTTGCACAAATGAAAATATAAATGAACGTTTAAAGATAAAGACCCAGTAAATAGACTTTTTTTTTCGATGACAAAAATCTCTATGAACTGTGGATGGAATTTCATGAATCTTGAACCACGCAATGATTACATCATTACCGAGATGGTGACAAAGAGTTTTGTTTCCAAAAATTAGTCTCTATCTTTTTATATTTCGTTAAGTGCAAAAACCGGTAAGGCAGCAATCATTCCCACTATAGCACATTCGCTTAAGGATTGGTTTCCAAGCTAAAGAGCGATAAAGATTTAGTCCTCGACGTGACGCAAAGCCCATTCCAGCTCTGATAAATACGCTGCGACACAGGAGCGGAGCTAAAGTTTGAGCTCAATGAAGAATTCATTTTCTCCATGGATCATAAGTAAACCTTTAGAATACATCGAGAATCGAGGGGTAAGTATAAAAAAAAAGCGTTAATAACAGAATTTTCGGTGCCTCACGCTCACAAAAAAGAGTCCGGTTATAGATAGTTGATCGGAACAGGTCCGAGCTCTCAATTGAGATTGCTCGTCATTGCTTGCTGCGCCAACAAACCTCACACTGGTAATGAAGGCTCCAAGTCTCGAGCGCAAAAGAGAGGATCAGCGAGAGAATTTACGCCCAACTTAATGTAAATTCTAACTTTGCTTCGTTATATGCTTCTTCTCGTGTAAAACACGTCGCGCGAGTGCACTCTGCACGTACCGGACTACCGACGAAACTTGGACAATTTCGCCGAAGCGGCTTGCAACTACTGAACTGGAAATTTTGCAACGACGACGCTATATTTTAGAATCATCAGTCAGAAAACACATGTAATCCTCTAGATTGCATTTAAATCTTTTCCGACTTTGATCTTCTCCATTATTAAATTGAATACTCCCATTCAATTGAATAGCGTTAGTCCCCACGTTTCTATATTGTATTGCGGTCACTGCAATTAGGAAGTGGGTGGTGGTCGCATTGCTATCCACTGATAACCAGAGAGAAAGAGAGAGAGAGAGTAAGAGAGAAAGAGAAAGAGAAAGAGAGAGAGAGAGAGAGAGAGAGAGAGCGAGAGAAATAGATACGTTTATTTGTAAATTGTTACAAAAAATTTTGGGCTTTGTATGCCTTATACAGTGTAAAAAAATTTCTTAATATATTATACTATACTTTCTATGATATCACAGTCTCGAGTACATCAATCAATTTAAAAAAATTTCTAATATAACAAGTAATGTCACTCAGAGTGTCTTAAAAAAGAAAAATAGTACAAGCAATCAAATTAATAAAAAGAGCAGTCTATATCTATTAGTTTTGAATTAAAATTGTTACAATACAATTCAACATTTACTCATCACATTCATACACGACTCGCGCCAATAAATATACTCGCACTTTTAAAATGTAGATGTATGGAACAGACAAAATAATTGAGCAACATAACACATAGTCTGACACCAAGTGTGCATTGTAAGTCACTAATCATAAAAATAATGGTAAACCAACAACGAGCCACAGAGGCAGTCTATGGAGGGGCTAAGTATCCAGATCAAGCTAGTTTATGAACTACCATCTTGAATCTGCACAACGATGGTAGATTGCGCAGAAAGTCTGGGAGGGAGTTCCAAAAATGCGCATCTTGGACCTGGAAAGATCGTATACATACGATATCGCATACATATGTTATACCAATTTCAATGCGCCCTTTCGGTATTGAGAGTTTTTGCGCGACTCTAGCAAGACCACTAATTTGTGCATCGCAGCGAGAATTCCGATAAAATGTACGGCTCTGATAATCGAACGATACAAATTACGACTTTGACAGAGTCATAGAAAAGACTGTCTGATCACAATCGTTGAGTTTTACCACACTTTCGGGTAACGCTCCACAAAAATACCCATTGGGACAATTCGCATGCGCAAATAAAGAGAGACTAAAAAGGAGAATAAGTGCCTATAGGAAATGAAAGCTTATTTTGGACGGTGTCTTAATTGTCGTTACCAAAAAAGCTGAAATGATTCAGGCCCGAAATACATCCCGTTTTTCCGTGGTCCAATCCCGTCCTCTGGTTTTTTCTAGGCTTTCTTCGAACGCGGCCTGACCTCCTTTGTCTCTTTAGCCGATTCTTTTCTACGCCGGCCGACAGCAATATCTTCGTGAACAGAAGAAAAGAGAATAGAGAAAAGAAAATAAAGAGGTATAAGAGAGAGGGAGAGAGAGAGAGAAAGAGGGAGAGAGAGTGAGTGAGTGAGAGAGCGAGAGAGCGAGAGATAGAGCGAGAGAGAAGGGTGAAAAACTTATATTCTTTCTCTTCGACTTCTTTTCTCGCGATTCTTCAAATACAAGCGTACTGTCGGAAAAAGGCGCGACGTAGTCACAGCCCGTAAAATACGCGGCTTAATTGCTTAATTTCTCACAGCTAAATTTTCGACGAAGAAAAGGCACGCCCGTTATTTCGCATTCTTAATCTTCGCGAATGCGCGCCTAGTTGTACCTGAATGAAAGCGACCATGCGATTACGCTACCCCTCCGCGACACTTTAATTATGCACCCAAGTAAGTCTTCCGAAAAGACAGATGTGCATTGGTGTAATCCACGAGTAAAAGATTGATAGATAGATATTATTGTAACAATTACATGTCACTCTTTATTAATGAATATTGCTCGGAGAAACATTTGGACCAGCGGTTACCCCTGTCAGTACAACGGTTGCGCCAACTGTACGGGCAGTCCGCAGGTTCGCCCACGTAGCGACAGCGTATCGACAACTTCGAGTCTACCACGTTGTAGGGTGGCCGGGCCCTATTACCCCTACACGGGCGGGCCGTTTTGCCTGGTTCACGCCAAGAGCAACCGATGTCCCAAATGTTTTTTCCTCTGCACATATTTGTTCCATGCCATTACAGTCTTTTTAAATTATTCAGTCTTAAAAAACATTACTAGATCTTATATGCAATATCTCAGAGCGTCGTATGTTAAAATATAGTAATAAACAATCTTATATCTGTCTTTCTATAGCATCTGTCTCTAGCATAACGCCATAGATAAATGACACACATGCATTCATCAGTCTCTGTAAACGTACACTATGCTCGTTGGACACATCCAAGTACACTACAACACAGTAATCGCGCGCACGCGAAAAAAGGAGAGAGAGAAACATCACAGAACTATTAACTTTGTTTTTTTTGTCGTTTAATAAGCGAGGTGAGGTTATTTGAAAAGTATAAAAAATTGCGACGTTTCGAGGATCATAACAAATTATCCTCCTCATCAGGATGTATATACAATGTGTAAGAAAAATAATAAGTTGAAGCAAAATATAAAAACGGCACTAAATATTTTCTGTAACACGCACCTCGACGATTACACGTCAATTACATGGTTCAATGATATAAAAAAGAGGCATTAGTTTCTCCCCCTGTAACGTATACCTCAAAATCTGAAGTCTGTCACTTTTGCATTCAATTTACGAATACTGTATTTTCATGCGAGCAGATAAAATTGTCTGAACTTTTCTTGACTGCAGCAGGTTTGATTTAATCTCAAGACATCCTGGATTTTTCCACTTGCAATTTTATTTCCACCTATATCTAGTTGAGCTACTAAATTTTTCCGAGAAAACGAGCAAGTCCGCTTTACTTAACTCCTTGTTAGTCTTCTCCCAAATTTTTCTTTTTAATAAACGCTCGGGTAGAGTTATTGGAAATTCACTGATTTACTGTAATTGAAATGATATTGCATATCTTTCATCTCCTTGTTTCTATTTTATAAGAAGAACCAATTTTCATTACAGACTTCAGAAATTCGGGGTTAGAAAAAATATCTGATTTATGGCTTCTTTACTTTGAAGTATTTTGTAAGAAGTGATCAGTATTACCTTGAAGGCGGCATAAAGACTGAACTTTAGGGCTTCGAGGGCGGAGAAGCCGTTTAACCCGAAACGAGAATCCTTTAGCACTATGGGGAGATTTTTTACGTGATGAGAATTCGAGACCCTTCATCTTATGGAAAATAGGCAGACCGTTGATACTGATATAACAAATTCGTCTGAAGCATTCTTTAAAGCTTATGAGCTATTGAACTATAATATATACTTTTAACATTAATATGGGATTTTATGGGAAACTAGAATTTACGGCTAAAGAATAGGGTAATTGTGGTAGTTTCCATGACCCTCTTCCCCCTCTTGGTTACTGGATACTTTTTAGACATTTGATCCTCTAAATTATATTATTAACTTCAAAGTCACTTGTTACTATTAGAAAAGTACGTAAAAACCTAGTATTTGGTACAACTAAGGTTCGAAATTTAACTAACTTATCATATAAATTAATTAGAACTTGTTCAGTAACTGACTCATCTAAGGTAGACATACCGGTACCCGAACGCTTAATATCGAGTACCTGAACGTTTCCATGATAAACAAACTGTAAAAGTCCTAGATTAAAATACTATTTTATCGTTAACTAGCTAAAATGTTGCAATAAATATAAGTTGTCAAGAGTTATTAACGATTTAGTTTCGGTATAGGGTAGTGTTTGGATACTGGGACGTTTACCTAACTACAGTTATCTTATTATTGGAAGTGTGCGTATTCCGATAGATAATTTTCCCATTTTTTATGTTGCACAAAAATTATTTCTTTCTATTTTAATGAATTCAAGGTAATGTATAATCTGTGAATTTTATATCTGTACAAACAAATTCAAAATTTTGGATATATGACAACTGCAAGTACCACTTTCATAGGACACTTCGCTATCTTATGCATTTCTCATTATTTATGCTTGTATGCAGTGTTGGAACCGTACTTTAGTTTGATGCTAATATATATTTTTTTGTCTAAAAAAATATTTTTGATTAAATTATGTTGCCCATTTTCTTTTGTATTATAAACTAAAAGAATTGTACATCCTTGTAATAGATTTTTTGTAAAGTCAAAAAGAAACTTTCGAAGCGAAAATGATATTATTTTACAAGGAAAAATGTTTCATAAGAAAAGAAAGTTATTTAAAAAGGATTTCTTTAAAAAATATATTTCTTTTGAAAAATATGATAAAATTAAATAATAGGAAGTAATATTGTTGTGATAACTTTCCTATTAAATTAAACAAATTTTCCGATGGCATTTACAGGACAACTGTTTCACGGGAAAAAAATCTGCTTCAAGGAATAACAACAGGCTCTTCCGGAAAAATCCGATCTTCTTTTTAATAGGAAACGTATGCCTGATAAGTGAATTCTTTTGCTTGCAGTGATTAACGAATTTCGTGAATGTGGTTTACTTTCTATGAAATGAATTATTTTTAACATACAGATCTTTTCATATACTGAAAGATTGTTTCATAGGTTTATCTTGCAATGGGGATCAGAGATAGGGTTTTCTTAGTTTCCTTAATTTTCTTAATTAAAAGTTACTTTTTGCATTCAACGTATTGTGCATAGAGTACGTATCGTAAGTAGTGTATCTATTGTACGAATATTTAAAAGCTTGTTCTAAGTTTTGATCTACCTAATCACAATTCTTTGAATAAGTTTGAAAATTTCTGTTTATCTATGAAAGTGAATTAATCTTTTTTTTTGGATTATAGTTATATAATGAAAAAGAACAAATCATGTTTGCGTTCTTCAATTCGGTATAGTTGCGCATTGTATCTAAGTTATCAAAATTACAATTCTTTAAGTATAGCGTTATTATTATTTTAAATTTAGTTAGGACTACAATTTTTTCATTTTTTATTTTATTCAACAATAATAATAAAACTAAATTTTCTAACTCCTGGTCACATATAACAAATTGTATGCATTGATTTATTAATTAATAATATATTTTCTGAAATGACTTGATATTATATTCGGAGCTTTTGCAATATTGAGAAAAAGGTTGATAAAATAAAGCATCGATTATTACTAAATTTGAAACATGTTATGGCGTTTATTAGAATTTGTGCCGCGACATCGTCATATCTTTGTCACACTTAGGGTAGACTAAAACTCATATCAACTGCGTAGGGAATACCCACGAAGCTTATCGGTAAAAGGATATTCAAAGATGCACTTGAATTGTATTTGGCCGAGCGCAGTTTTCCGCTCTCGATCTTGCTCTGACAAACAAAGATACACGTTTGCGTACAGCGTCTACAGTACGTCGGTCACCGTAATCCTCTTCCGCGGTTCTTAGTGAAAAGCGAGAAGACAACGGAACGGCAAATACGCACACACACACACACACACACATACACTGTCACGTATACGCGCGCACACATACACACACACACACTTGCACAGAAAGTTAATCGGAGTGCAAGATTAGCGCTCTCTCTTACCGGATACGGCCGCGAGGATGAAGAGGAGCAAGCCGGCCGTCGCGTCCCATCTTCTCGTCCGGTAGGTCGCTGTCATGCTGATCTGCAGTCGCTTTTCAAACCACATTTTCGTCAGGAGTCACGCACCGATCACCGATCACCGATCACCGATCACCGATCACAGCACGTTTTCCCGGTACATCTTCGACCCCGATACCCCCTCCCCCCTCTTGGTTCAACTTTCTCCGCAACTCAGCTCTTATCTCTCCTCTGAAGTGTTTGGCGGAGGAGCGCTTGTACGAGTGCCGCGGTTTTCCAGCGCCTTCCCCCGGTTCAACAGATTCTTCGATTTTTCGCTGGTACAGAGTCAGAGATCGTAGCTCTTTACTGGTTCCGCGTCATCGGATAAAAAGGCGGGAAACATCGGTGGTAGAGCCGAGTAGAGCCGAGACAGCGTTAGTTTTGCACGGGCGCGCGTCGGCTGAAACACTGCCGGGACTGGCACGGGCAAGCTAAAGCGAGTCTTCCCGCGGCTGCTGTCGAGCGGCAACTGAGCTCCCGTCGCGCAAGCACACAGAGCTTCCACTGCGTCGACGCCGACGCCGTCAGCTAAAAGCTCAGCCATTTTAGAGCCCCCCTGAACTCTCGGGAGAAGCGCGAGCGCTGCCGCTGTGCGCGGACGAGCCCAGAGACACGGCTGGGTGGGAGCTCACTGAAAATGAGAGAGAGAGAGAGAGAGACGCGCGCGTGTATCTGTGCTACTGGGTGTGTGGCTGTCTGTCTGTGTGTGTGTGTGTGTGCGTGTGTGTGTGTGTATGTGTGTGCGCGTAGGTAAGTGAGAGCGAGAGAGAAAGAGCGAGAGCTTCATTCTGACTGCAGGCTGATTGATTGGCGCTGAAACTTGGCGACTGATTGAATCTTTTTTAACCTTTCAATATATCGATGGCCCGAGAGCCACAGCGTGGCACGACTTCGCGCTCTCGTTTCTTCATTTTCCGCCCTGTTTGCGAACTATACGTAATGACTTCTCCCATCCTCTCTCTCCTCTATCCCGCAGTTCTTCATTAAAAGATATAGAGGGAGAAAGAAGAAGAAGAAGAAGAGAGAGAGAGAGAGAGAGAGAGAGAGAGAGAGAGAGAGTTGTGTAGGATCGCAGGACCAATTCGCTAGAGCAGCAGTCACCACAACCGTCAAAGAAAAGGATTATAGGCTGGTATTAGTTTTGCTTCTATCGTGCAGTAGTGAATTTGTTTATGTTTGTGCAAGTCTTGCTTAGGGGCATCCATGCTAGCAACAAACGAGTAATTTGCCATGCTATTTATTTTAATTAACGTAGTGAGTAAGTTTTATTTATCTAGAACTCTACATTATACAAATTATATATACAAATATATGGCATTAGTCGCACTTCTAGCAAGTCATTTAGTTTTTCTTTCTTCAGTTGACTGTTAAAATGTCTTTGAAACGCATTGAACACAGCGTTTCAAACTCTATCAAGATTCGCTTTTCCAAAAAATACACGATGATAATTCATCACTTATTTAAAATAACTATTCTGTATTGAGCTAATACAATTTTTTACTTGAAACTAAGTGGAGAAAAGTATGATTGATTAAAGCAACGTTTTAATAGTCACTTGATAAGTGTTGCAGAAAATAGCAAAACTTTAAATCCATTAATTTTAAATTCAGAGCATGGAATCAAAATCTCACAAATGAAATAAGGAGGAAAAATGTACGTTAAAGAAAATTAAAATCTAGACGATTGAAGTCTTAAGCATTATTTCTTATAAACTTGAGCTTCCTCAAAAATAGGTAAGCAGCAAAAAGCTAGAGTGACTAGCGGATTTACCATCAACTAGTAAAAGAAGGATCGGAAAATGAAAGAAAAAAGAAAAGAGAATAGATCTAGACGTACTTGATAAATTCAATGAAGCTGCACGCATACGCCGCCAAATAATGCGGATCTTCTTATGCTTTAGGATGCGTGGTCGGTAATCGACTCGAAGTAATAAAAGCCAACCCATAGTAATATCTACACGAACATTAGTACTTAATATCTACGCTTCCACTTAAATTCGATTTATCAATTTGATTCGGTTACTTTTTGGGATGCTACTATATTCTAATCAGTAATAAATTCTATAAGCTTTCGTATGCTAAAACAATCGTCATCATTTGTTCATGTATATTAAATTCATTCTAGAGCATGGCTAACCAATTCATTTTACAAAGCATGTAATACCCACTCTCACCTAAATACGAGCAAGAAGAAAAGATTCGGGCCTGATCAGACTTAGGAAGAACGACTGCCTCTTACGGGTTACAGAATTCCCGAAAGTATTCGATCTTTTGTCCTGCCCCGGGGAAAACATGCCAATCACCGACTTGGGGTCGTCGCACTTTCGTAACCGAGCTTCAAGTCGCGCAGCCAACGCCGTCAAGAGAATGACCCGGACATTAATTAAAATCGAATAATCTGTAAAAATACTAATCGTGCACGAACACCAAAGATCTGACTAATACTGCGCGCAGCGAAGGGTAAGTCTCATTTTCTCTCTTCCTCCGTTCTTTCGAAAGGCCTTTATATTTCAGCATTCTTCGTAAAAAATAGTTCGGAGAGTATAGAGTAGAGTATGATTTATTCAGACCTGGGGGTAAGACCCATACGGCCTCTTTACGGTTACGGATAGCGGTTACAATATCAAATAAAACTGCGGAATAAAACCAATGAATTGGCACTTAGCTTTATCTAACTTAATATTTTATCCCAATGTACATATTATACAATTTATAAGTAATAAAACCTATTTAAAAATAATTCAATAATTATCCAAGAAATTTTACAAAAAAATTTTCAAATTTATCAATTATTATTAAAATTTTAAATATATTCTTTAAAATTGTATTAGTTTTATGCTTAAACTATTAGTTTAAATGATATTCCGATTATTAAAATTAAAAATAATTATTAAATTATTAAATGAAATTTTATAATTATACAATTTACATTGAAGTTAGTATGATATAAAATTTACATTATGTTACATATGCTCATTCCATTTTCAATAGCGTTTTGATATTTATTGACACATTATAAAAGTGTCTTATAACTACTATTAATAAGAAGTTTTGAAATCATTTTTAAGCGTATTTTTCTTGGGTTTTCTGATTTTTCTAAAGGGTTTGATAGGGTTCATCATTCACGTTTACTAGCAAAAGTATGCAATATTGGTGTATACGTGGAAACATCTATCATCTTATCTCTTCTTATTCAATTAATCGTTACCAATCAGTTAGAATAAGGAACTGTAACTCGGAGCCTTTTGTCGCAGTATCCGAGCGTCGTATGGCTGCCACCTTGGACCATTACTTTTTGTAATTATATAAATGACCTAGTACAGAGAATTAAATATACAAATATATTATTATACGCGGATAATGCTAAGATTTATTGCACTGTACGATCACAGGAAGACTTGGAGAAATTGCAGCTGGATTTAGACTCCATATACCAATGATCATGGAATTCCTTTAAATGACAATATCTTTAAATGTGACATCATTTAATAGGAGTAAAACTTCAATCGTGTATGTAATTAATTTATTAACAGTATTGCAATCGCCAGGACTGATATTAGTAAAGGTTTTGGGCATTTTGTTTGATTCTGCAGTAACATTTGCACCCCATGTGGACTATATTCTACTAAAACCCAATCGATTAATTCGATTTATTAAGCGTTCCACGAGTGATTTTGTTAATGCATCATCTATTATTCATTTATATAATACGATTGCTATGCCTAATCTGCTATATTCTTCACAAATTTGGACGTCCTACACATGAATATTAATTAATAAAATAAAATCTTCACACTATAAATTTTTGCGATATTTATCATTTAAAGTCAATAGACCTATGAGCAGGCTAAATCATGAGTATAATGATACGGCTTTTCTCTATAATATTAGTTCTGTTAAATCTATACACCACTATCATGATTGTCTGCTTGCATTTAGAGTAATTCGTGATTTAATTCTATGTGATGAATTAAGTAGTTTTTTTTTCAAAATAGACATGTATCATATTTACTACCTTTTTGTACTTCTCATAGTGTGTACACGCTAAATATCTTAGAGTGAAAACCACTCTTTTAGAGTGAAAATCCACTTTTAGCTTCAGTGAAATAATTAATTCTATTTAGAGTTACTTATTCACTCTAAAACTAGAGTTATTGTATCAGTAGAAAAAATCGCTCTATGTAAGAGTTGATTGTACTTTATTTAAAAGTGAAACATATGTAACAATTTATTTACACAGGTTTCCTATGTAACGATACATTATTTTTAATAAGTGTAAATATTTTTAGCAATTCTGGTTCCCGCATATTGTATATTATAAAATTTTAATATTCCCGATGAATATTAAAGCAATAAGTATATATATTTATATATAACTTCGATTCGCCGATGCCCCTGTTTCCAATGCGTATAATAGCTTTTCAAATTCACATTGCAAATTTATTATTAACACGCAAAATGTAGTTCATTGGATTTACGAACATGACTTCGTTGGCTTTGTACTTGTTGAACTAACTAATAAATTCGTAAGTGCAACCAATTAAAATAAGTTGACCCATCCAATTCAGATGTTAGATGCTGCAACAAAAAATGTGGTAGGAGTAACGAATAAAATTGGTCTTCCGTCAATAAACATACTTTCACAATTGAATATTTCGAGGTTAGAATTCTTTTTTCGCTTATATCTCAAGAACTGCTTTATCAAAAAATACCAAATTTTTTAGCATTCCTATGAAGAATGGATTTTTCGATCTGTATGAATCAACTTGTTAAGAATCACATTTTTTGAGGTTAGAATTCGTTTTTCGCACTTATTTCGGGATCTGTTCAAGCT
>UELU01136787.1:0-19333 GCA_900490025.1 Megastigmus dorsalis | reverse complement strand
ATATACAAGATATTGACCACATATTATGGGATTGCCCTACCTATAACATTCAAAGAAAAACACTAATTATAAAATTAAAATGCCAAAAAAACTACCCTACCAGTATAACAGAAATTCTAAAAAAACCAAATAAAAAAAGTTCAAATATCCTATATCAATTCCTTCAGAAATGCTCTTTAAAAATTTAATAACAATAGTAATCAAAAATTCAACCCAAAGATGTCACCACTCCTCATTAAATCTGCAAACCCAACACCACAACATAACCCAACTACACGCGGACATTAAATAACACACAACAACCAAGTTCAGATTTTATCTAAAGGACAGCTTATAATAGATTATAATAGTTATATACAGAAATCAATCATCACAGAAGAAAACAGAACCCTACGGACTCAAGAAAATTATAATACCTGGTAATGGCCTAAGCTGACCAGCAAAAGGCCAAGGAAAAACTAAAAAAAAAAAAAAAATCGCGTCCTCGCGAGCAACGACAGCGCGAGCGCGACTAATTAGTCTTATTGCCGCGCGCGAGGGAGGGAAGCACCTACCGGTGGTGCTCCCCTTACCTAACTATGAGAGCGAGCGAGAGAGAGATATCCTGTCGATCGCGCCAGCCCCCGAAAAAGCTCGGAAGAGAGACCGCAACCGCGAACGGCAACGGGCGCGTATAGAGGATTACGGCAATCAGCTGCAAATCATAAGCTGAGCGGCCGAGCCCGGCAAAGAGAGCCGGCAGTGTGTGCGTGTGAGGGAACGCACACACACGAGCACACCGAAAACGAGAGAAAAGTGAGAGCACGGAGCTCTCACGTTGTAGCAGGCCGCGGCAACTCATGCTTGGTGTTGCCGTCGGACGTATTCGGTACGTTCCGGAGTCAGTAACTGCTGCCAAAGACACCCCGGAAAAACTCCGTTACAGAATTAAGTAAATTGAAAAACTCATTGATATAATTTTTCTGTACATATATTTCTTTTGTAATACGTTTCTAATAAATAAAGTTAAAGAAATAATGTATAAGTAATATATAAGAAATATGTGTTATTGTGATTATGATATATTAAGTAAACAAAATAAGTATAAAACACACTCTCAGTCTGTTTCTCTAATTCTGTGCCTCGTGCAATTTAAACAGTTTTCTAACCGAAAATTAACTCGTGAGTTTTGGGTAGCTCCGATTTTGAGTCTGCTAATACATATTCTATTTCACATTGCTATATTATTGTTATTGCAAAATTAATAAAAAAAATTCAGTTTTTCATACGACTTAATGAGTTTTTAGCTAAGATTTACTCGGGTGATTTTGATGGCTCTGATTGCGAATTTGATAATAGATATTCATTTTTTAAGTTAAACGTTTTTTTATTTATTTAAAAATATTTAAAATGAAATTAACCTATTACATTTAAGAACTTTCAGTTTATACTTTCTGTTAATATTTTTATATCATGAACTAAATATGATGCCAGTCTTGTATATTTTGTGTTATTTTTCTGTGATGGTTTGCTACATTTCTATGATAATTCCTATAATTCTATTCCGGTTCAAAATGTCCACCTGGAATCCATATGGGAATTCATATGGCTTTTTTGTGGAATATAAGACGGACTCCATGTGGAAATCTGTCTAAAATTACATCCTCGATTCCACATAGAATCCATACGGATTCCACATGCCGTGCGCGCGCTTATGTGAGTGGAAGTGTTTATAAGCATTATCACAATTTGTTGTACTGTTGCATTTAGGTTTTTTCATTCGGTGCAGAACTACCCACTGCAGACGAGGAATGTGAAGTATTGTATATCTGTATACGATAGTATTATTTGTTTTTTGCTATGCTTGTGCCATGTGTCATGTTTTGATTTTTATACATATAACAGAATTTTGTATCATCTGGCGTCCATTTTGTAACTATATATTTTTATGGATAATAATGATTATGTTACATTAATAACCGACCGTTTATCATAAGCTTCTGATAACATCATTTTTCAACTATAAAATAATTATTTGTTAAAGTCCTGATTCATATTATAAAATAAGATAATTGATTCATTTTATATTATGGAGTTTGTACGTTCAATTCAATTTTTCGGGGACATACTATCGTCTTGAACAGCATGGCATTTCGAAATCAAATAAACTGCTTTGTATGTACCTCCTGGCGAGTTTAACGAGCAAAGTCGATTGTGTCTGAATTGCTCTCGACTAATAAATACAGAGATAGAATTTGAGAATAATCCTTCAATGACTCCTTTAAATGTTTTTCGTTCAGTTCATAACTAAGGTTGCTTTATTTGTCATGAAGATGTTGAACTCCAAAGAGTTTCATTATAATGAAGAGTAAATATATTTCTAAATACAAATATCTATGTTTCTGATAATGTTCGACGCTGCCCAGTACATTTAGATGCAAAAGGTTGTCTTTTCCTACGTTTACTTCCTGGTTTACAATATTTTAACAGATTATATGTTTTGTCTGGCGCAAGCAATTAGCTTAATTCTTGGATATGGTCAGACTATTAAGTAGATTTAACCAACCAGCCTTCAACGATGAGAACACACTTACAGAAGATTTTGTATTAATTAGCCCTATTACAAAGGATCAGTTCAACGAAATGTTACAGTTTTGTCATGATGTTCCAGATAAAGATCAAATGAGAAGAGTTAGCAGGAAAGATTTATTATTATTTCTTTGTAAGTTACGACAAGGTTTGTCTGATGATTTTTTTAAAATTATTATTTCATGTCAGTAGTAGGCTAGCTGTAAATTTTGCGATTGCTAAAGTAAGACAATCTGTAATGATAGAGTTCCTTCCACAAAATATTGGATTAAATGCTATCACTCTTGAACAGTTCATTGAGAGGCATGTAACTGAACTCGCTAACACTTCAAATAATGATAAAAAAATGTTCCGAGAGTAATAGTGTATATAAATATTCTTACATCGAGAAATCAAGTAATTTTCAGGCACTTGAACAATCATATTGTTTTGACAAAGGTAGAAATTTGGTAAAATCAGCATTAATAGTCGCGGTATAAAAGGACCGGGAGTGCCCTGGTCCCGAATGAATTTCTTCGTTTACGCAACGAGGTTGAGATTCGTATGGATCAAAAGTGTACCTCCTATCTCGGTAATCAACATTTTGACGCTCTTGATCAAAGGAAAGGTATTTGCAAAAGCAAGGAGATGCTGCATGGTTCACCCCGAAGGAGCTGAACTCACACTTTGCCGGTGTGTGAGCCGCGCACAATGAAAATATAGATAATGCAATTGTTGGATATTCCGAATATTTCGCCTTCTATCTTCTAAGCATACGTAAGTAAGCGCTGAGTACGTTAGTATTCGACCGTTTCGAGTTCAGCTAAAAACGCGCAGCTCTTCCTCTCCTGTTGTAACTGGGCACTCAGCGAGAACGCAGCATGATGTTTGATTGAGTCACAAGTGAGAATGGTGCACGAGATACAATGTAAGATTTATTAGCATAATATAAATATAACTACCTAGTGTATTAATATAAAAACGTTTTTATTAACCTCACCACAACCTTCAACAGCAACGGATATTATACAGTCGGCATCTGATGATGGCTTTTCTATTCAACCAGTGTCCTTTCCATATGTAGTCCTCGCCATATCTCATTTTACATCGCAGGCGAAAGGTGCGGATGGCATACCGCAGAGTGTTGTAGTGAAGTCCCAGTGTTGGGGAATCATATAAGTCATTTATTCAACTCCTCCTTTGCTCAGGGAGTTTTCCTAAGTACCTAAAAATAGGCACAGCTAGTGGCTTTAGAGAAGATTTCAATTCTATCCTTGGTTCTAGATTTTCGTCCTATCGCCCTACTGTGTTTTCTTTCCAAAGTGCTTGAGAAGATTGCACACTCCCAAATTACCAGCTACCTCTCCAGGACCAGCATTCTCGATCCTTTTCAGGGAGGGTTCAGACAGTATTACAGTACTTAGACAGAAGAGTATTACTAGAATTGTATTATTATAAAAATATCTATGTAAAATTGTATGATTATATTGGAAAATCATTTTTGTATATTTATACAAATAAAAGAATATCTATCAATCTATCTCTATCCCTATATCTATCTCGCTCTCTATCTGTCTATATCTCACTCTCTCTCTCTGGTAAATCTCCGGCATACACGCTTTTTACTTCGCTCTCGCTGTTAGACTTTCGTACTGCTGCCTGCCTGCCTTCAGGCGTTTTGTTGCAGGTCACTTGCAAGCGCCTATATGCAAGCCATCTTGCCGAATTTATCTCGCTGTAAGAAGGTTCGTTTCCCTTGAAAGTTTCGGCGACATTTTTGTGATGTGCTTGTGCACATGACCATGACCACACACAATAACGGGTGCGTATTTGATTTTACAAATGTGTGTCTGCCTTGCTCGCTCTGTTCTTGTTAACGTTACTGTCGATTAAATTATTTTTCGCCGTAAGAGGGCAACACTTGCCTTGATTGAAAAATGGAGCAGAAGAAAACCTGCAAGTTTTGCAGCCGATCATCGCGAAACGACTCGACACTTGTTGCATCTTTTAAATGCAAAAGAAGTGGTCATGCTTCGTACATGAAATCGTTATAATCAAGTCAGACGCGCAAAGTTATATCCATCTGTTTAAATTGTCGCGATAGCAGCAACACAAGCGCGAAAATAAACACACTCAAAAGGACGAAAACAAAGTCAGCCAGCGTGAGCGGAGACAAAGGAGAGAGAAAGAGAGAGAGAGGAGAGAGAGAGAGAGAGAGAAAGACTGAGTGAGCAAGTGCGCGAACCGATACAGAGCGAGAGGAGCCGTCGCTCTCATCTACAGATGCTTCCGCCTCACTACTCGCCATCGGTATTAACTGTAGCCTGCGCGGGGAAACGTTCTGTGACAGTGGCAGTAGTGGGAGCATCCTAGCAGATGTACAGTTGGTGGCCGGCTCCCTTACCAACTTCGGCCGACATGCAGCGAATTGTCGGTGTGCAGGCGCCGTCAAACATCCACACTTCTACGCTGGCAAGGGTTGCTGACGGTTCTAACGCTGGAAATATTTTCCAAATACATCTTATTGGAGCACAATTTGAACTGCTTAACAGAACATTGGCCGATCTTCAGTCTCGGGAAGAGCGGAAATAAACTCAGCGCACTAGTTTCATCTCTAGAACGTTAAATAGCTATGCAGTCATCCCAGCTGGAGGGTCTGCATAAGGATCGGCTTATTTTACTGCATGAGAATTCTATATTAAAAGATCAAATTAATTCTCTCATGCTTAAGATTTCGGCCAAGTTTGAGGCGACTGACAAAACAGTTTGTAGAAAATCAACATGTTAATAGCGAAAATGACAATTTAGGTAACGAGTCACAGATTTTTGTTTCTTTAGGCTCCGGAGTAAGACCTGCGCCTTCTCTGGGAGTTGTTACGTGCGGGCTGGTAACGGTGATAAGTGCTGCGAGCTTCTAGTAAACGGAATAATTACTGATACCTCGACTACTAATGTTTTAAATGATTTTGCGTTCACAGTGCTCAGCACTGTCCTCCCCTCTCTAGAGCGAGAGGAAGTCGTTGGAACCCGTATCCTGCAGCCTTAGGGTGTGAGGGGAGAGTGGGATGGGGAGCCTGTGAGTGGCAAAGTATTGAGGTTGAGGCGAACGCCGTCCTGTGTGGTTCGCCTCACCAACAAAAAACGAGTTTTTGAAATCCTCCGCCCTAAGCAGAGTAATTATCTCACCATCAAAGATGTTAGGTCTTCTCCTCGTGGTTCGGAATCAGTCAGCCACTTGCCAGACCGTAGAATACACAGGGTGTCCCAAAAGTGTGGACACACCTGAAAATTTCGGAATCTAGTGGTGCTAGAAAAAAAATTTAAATACAAAAGTTTCCGCAAATCAAACGGCACATCCGATCGTGACCTTGAATTTGACCTTGGATCATTTGAAGGTCAAGTCGAGTTTTTTTTAACGAGAACCACACTTCTTCATTCCAGAAAACTTGTCCAAAGGTCATTTACAAATTTTACAAATCTGATCTCAGATTCGCACTCAGGAAGGTTTTTGGCCGAATTTACAATTTTTAAGATAAAAACCCTCCCATATGTACACCTGAACTAATCACGGGACAAAGAGGTCATTTTTGTGAATATTCAGGTATGCATTCATAAGATAATTATCGATTTTGATGTGCTTTGTTCTTTTCATTCTGAATTAGTTCTATCAACGCACTGATTCTTTTCGTTTATTCTTAGTTTCGTTTTCTGTATTTGAGAATGAATCGTCTTATAGAACGTGAACGAATAAGCATCCTCATGATGCAAGGATGGGGTAATATGGTTGGTCATATCGGCGAGTTGCGGATCTGTTTAACGCAGAATTCCGGCTACCATAGCAACCAAGAATTTGGAAAAAGACAGTAGGAAAACCTGTTTCTCGTTTTGAGCAAACTGGTAGCGTTAAAGATCGACCCAAAAGTGGAAGACCGAAGACAGTGACTGATCATGAAACCTCTTTGAATGTGCCATTATCTTTCGTTGAAAATCCTGGAACCTCCGTTAGACAAGTATCTGCTGAAACTGGTGTTTGTAAAACTTCTGTTCACAGAATAATGAAACTCGAGAAGTTACATCCATATAAAGTGAAATTGGCACAGGAGTTGAACGAGGATGATTTTGATCGAAGACTGGAATTTGCCGAATTAATGATGAACCGTATTGATGCTAGACCAATTTTTTTAAACGAAATAGTTTTTTCCGATGAAGCTACCTTCCAGTTGAATGGTAACATTAATCGACACAATTGTCGGTTCTGGGCATCGGAGAATCCGGACTAGTTTTTGGAATCACATATACAACACCCACAGAAACTCAACGTTTGGGCAGGCATAATAAATGATAGAATAGTAGCGCTATTTTTCAAAGAAGGCGATTTAAACGGAGAAAAGTATGAAGACATGTTGAGGAATCAAATCGTGCCTGCGATGAATGATATTGACGGTGACAATTTTAACATTATTTACTTTCAACAAGATGGAGCACCCCTGCATTACGATAGAAATGTACGTAATTATTTAAATAAAATATTTCCAGGACGAGTGATAGGCCGCAGAAGAACCATTGACTGGCCACCTCGTTCACCTGACATGACCCCATTAGATTACTTTTTATGGGGTTACGTTAAAAGCAAAGTTTATGCTACAAAACCTGCGAATTTGGAAGAGTTGGCTCAAAGTATATTTGAAGTAATTCAGGCGATCCCAAATGATACAAAAGGCAGTTTCAGCATTTTATAATCGTATGGGGTATTGTCAACTGAATAATGGCGGATATTTTGAACATGAATGTTAACTTTTAGAAGTCACGATTTCTAAAAGATGCTAGTTGGACTTCACCAGTCGGACACCAGCGTGTCTTGCCTTCACTGGCTGGACACTAGCGTGTCTTGCCTTCACTGACTGAATACCAGCGTGTCTTACCTTCACTGGCTGGATATCACTGTGTCTTGCCTTCACTGGCTGGACACCAGCGTGTCTTGCCTTCACTGACTGGACACCAGCGTGTCTTGCCTTCACTGGCTGCACCGTAAAATTGAAAATGTCAGTTTTAAACGGATCGAAAACCAAATCTATGGCCTAGTCTTTGAAGGTCAAATACATGGTCGACGTCAGATGCACCGTTTTATTTCCAGAATCTTCGATAGAAAAACTTATGGCAGTTTTACACCAATTTTAGCTTATTTAGTCATATGTTATTTATATCGTTGAATAGAAAATTTTTTCCGCTTTCAATTTCTGGAATAAAGAAGTAGGTTCCCATTCAAAAAACTTGACTTGACCTTCAAATGACCCTGAAGGTCAAACCCAAGGTCAAACTCAAGGGCACCATCGGATGCACCGTTTGATTTTCGGGAACTTTAGTATATGAAGTTCTTTTATAGCTCCCCTAGTTTCTGAGTTATGGGCTGCTGAATATCAATTTCAGCTTATTCAAAGATCTGACCTTTAATGACCTTTGGGTTCGGGTTACATTTGACCCCATATGATATTTATACCGTTGAATAGAAAATTTTTTCCGCTTTCCATTTCTGTAATAAAAAGGCGGGGTTCCCATTAAAAAAATTCGACTTGACCTTCAAATGACCCTGAAGGTCAAATCCAAGGTCAAATTCAAGGTCAGGATCGAATGCGTCGTTTGATTTGCGAAAACTTTTGTATTTAAAGTTTTTTTTCTAGCGCCACTAGTTTCCGAGATTTTCAGGTGTGTCCATACTTTTGGGACACCCTGTACAGTAATGAACTGCTACTGCCTGAAGTGTATCGTGAGTTTTTAAGCTTAAAGCTTAAATTGGCTTTGACACTTGGTTTTAAATATGTCTGGTACAGTGGTGGCAGATTTTTGGTCAGAAGGAGGGGCGGTGAGCGCGCACATATTTTTACCTTCGCTGCGGATCTGCGGGCTGTTATTGACGCGTATTGTAATGGGATGTGTGCTCTGTTTCTCAGAGTCATACTGAGGAGGAGAGCGGCCAACCTTATAGCTACCGCATGACTGCAGCGGGGGATTGCTGGTGTGGTAAAGGAGAGTGGACTGAGAGCGGGTTTTGTTAATGGGAACTCTCTTAGAGCTCACATTGGCCAAGTACCTCAATTTCTCAGCGATAATTCGTTCTACCACCTGTTTGGGATCGCTGAATCGTGGCTTGGCCCTGTCGTCGATGATCGATTCATTCAGATCGATGTATTTAGCATCTTGCGACAGGATAGAAATGTTAATAGTGGTGGTGTTGCCCTTTACATTAGGAATGATTATAAGGTTAAAATATCAGCAAGCTCAAATAGTGCTGGTCTTGGCAAACCAGGTATTCCAGATTATATTTTTTGTTCAAAAGGTCAATACGCCACCAATTCTTGTGGGTGTGATTTATCGACCACCTAAAATAGATTTTAGTAGAGATCCTAAATTTCTCTGAACTTTGAGAGACCTCTGTGGTAAGTACAGCCACAAAATGATCATGGGAGATCTGAATGCAGATCTGTTATCGGCGACTGGTGATTCCGAGTTTATTCAGTGGTTAGCTGATGAACTCTGAGTTAAGATTGTTGGAATATGAACAACTACAACATGCACCTATACAAATAAAGAATAGTACACGCATACAAACAGCGGTACTTGTGGGCGAAGAGCATAGGACTCCTTTTTGCAGGGCATTTTATT
The DNA here is from genome assembly GCA_900490025.1 of Megastigmus dorsalis. Lineage (NCBI taxonomy): Eukaryota > Metazoa > Arthropoda > Insecta > Hymenoptera > Megastigmidae > Megastigmus > Megastigmus dorsalis. The sequence goes on along the minus strand of UELU01136787.1, from coordinate 10,126 downwards.
GCACCCCTTGGGACGGCAAGAGGACCGGAGCGGAGCTGAGTTTAGTTAGTCCAAGAGCAACAGCGGTCAAGCGCACGTCGAACTTATTCCATTGTGACAGTATATATATATATATTTTGTAGTGTATTAATATTTTGTATCTGAACTACGGAATTGCCATTGTGTATATTTTAATAAATAAAAACTATATCTTTTATTAAATAAAATTACGCCTGCGTAAATCCTGATTTAACCAACAAAGATCATCTGGCACGGCTCGACGCATTACACTAATACACCTCACACATCGATTAACATAATACTTGTAGACGATAACGACACGGTACTCCACTTTGGGACTAGTTTGGCCCCCTTTGACAACAAGCACAATATAATTCATGCTACTATGGATATTCACGTTGTATCTTCTCCTAAAGATATCTTCTGCTTTCGCAGCCACAATAAGATAAACTCGAATGAACTCAATGAGTTTTTGTGTCGCTGCGACTGGTCGACTTTTCCTACAAATACCTTAGAATCAGACTTTGACGTAAGTGAGGAGCTTGAATGTCTCCGTGTACATCTACTGGGGCTGTTAATGAACTTGGTCCGTTGAAAAATTTTACTCCTCGCAGAGGAAAAGCCCCATGAATTGACACTGAGCCATTCCAGCAGCGCAGGACCTGGCAAAACAGGAATTCCTGAATTCATTTTTTGTGAAGTTCAAAAGGGCAACACGTCACCAATCCTTGTGGGCGTTATTTATCGTCCACCTAAAACAACTTTTAATAGTGATCCTGATTTCCTCAGTTCTCTAAGAGATCTTTGTGGTAACTACAGCTACAAGATAATTATGGGAGATCTGAATGCAGATCTGTTATCGACTACTGGTGATTCAGAGTACGTTCAGCGATTAGCTGACGAACTCTCAGTTAAGATTATCCCGCATGGCCCGACGCATCATACTGATACATCTCATACGTGGATTGACGTAATGTTTATAGACGATAACGATACGAAACTTTCAGCTTTCACCTTTAGAAGTTACAGTAAGATAAACTCGACTGAACTCAATGAGTTTTTGTGTCGCTGCGATTGGTCGACTTTTTACACAAATATTTAAGAGCCTGAACGCTAATCTATTGGAAGCTATTAATGAACTTGCTCCATTGAAAACTGTAACTCCTCGTAGAGGAAAAGCTCCATGGATTGGCGCTGAGCTTCAGCTACTCATAGACAAACGCAACGCTACGCATAGACGGTATAAAAGGACTGGGAGTGCCGTCCTCCTGGATGAATTTCTACATCTACGTACTGAGGTCGATATGCGCATGGATTAAGAGCGAGCCTCTTTTCTCAGGAATCAGCTTTCTGATGCTCTTGATCATAAGTAGGATATTTGGAAGGAAATGCGTAATCTCGGTCTTGTGCCTAAAAGCAGGGAGGAGTTGCATGGTTTTACCTTGGAGGAGCTGAACCCGTAATTTGCGGGTGTGTCAATCGCACCCAATGAAAATATAGATGATATAATGAATATTATACAATCTGCGTCTGAAGACGGTTTTGCTTCTCATCCAGTCACTTTTACTGATGTAGTTCTCGCCATATCTGATTTTGCACCCCAGGCGAGGGGTGTGGATGACATACCGTAGAGTGTTGTAGTGAAGTCTCTTCCAGTGTTAGGAAATTATATAGTTCGTTTATTCAACTCCTCCTTTGCTCAGGGAGCCTTCCCGAGTACTTGGAAGCAGGCACAGTTAGTGACTTTAAAAAAGATTTCAGCTCCATCCTCAGTCTCGGACTTTCGTTCCATCGCCCTACTATGCTTCCTTTCCAAGGTGCTTGAGAAGATTGTACACTCCCAAGCTACCTCTCCAGGACCGCATCACAGTACACAGACAGCCCTGTTAAAATTGACTGATGAAATTCCGAAAATTGAGGATGATCACCTTGCTGTTGCTCTTCTACTTCAGCAAAGCATTTGACACCATCTTTTCTTCGAAACTTTTGAACAAACTGCGCGATCTCGGGTTCTCGAGGTCCGCACTCCTGTAGATTAAATCGTATTAAATCGTATTACTAAGTTTAGGTGTACCACAGGGTTCAGTCCTCGGGCCTTTGCTCTTCAGTCTCTATATCAATGACCTAAAAGACCTCTTTGATCGTGGGACGGCCAAGCATATTTTATATGCCGATGACCTCCAGGTTTACCTGCAAGTGCTTGCGGCTGAACTTCTGGAAGGCATAGTTCACCTTTCTGATGCGGCACGATTGGTGTCGATGTGGGCCGACCGCTTTTCCTCCGTCTCAATGTTGGCAAGCCCAAAGCAATTTTATTTGGTTCTCGTAAATACGTTAATGACTTGATCAAAATGGGATTGCCAGAGGTTGATATGGGGGACGGAGTGCTTTTGCCTTTTTCAGATACAGTCGTGAGCCTCGGGGTTACATTAGATAGTAAATTAACGTGGAAACCGCTGGTCGATTGTGTAACGAAAAAAGTCAATAAAGCCCTTCACAGCCTGCGGTTTATAAGGGCATGTACCACCGAGGCTTTACGCAGAAGGCTGGTTGAAGATCTAGTATTACCCCATCTTGATTACTGTACCCTGGCGTGTCTTGACGCGTCCGACGAACAAAGAATTAGGCTACATAGACTGAATAAGACAAATCTGCTATTTATCTACGGTGTAAGGAGGGATGAGCAGATCACCCCCTTAGCAAGCAGCTGGGCTTATTGCATGTTGACAGTCGGAGGATGTATTCGACTTAATAAACCGGGGTATTTAGCGGCATTTTTCAATAAACGCCAGTCCAGGTGCGCTAGCAGTGGTGATGCACAGGAACTCTCGGTGCCAAGAGTGCGCACGGAGACTGGCATGAGATTCTTTCAGGTCCAGTGTATGCGCTATTGGAACCTTCTTCGAATAAGTCTGCGCATCCTTCCATCTTTGTGCGAAATTGAAACTGCGGTCCTTAAACACCCCCTCGAGCTCGACCCCTAGTCATCCAGAGGCTGGGCCTGTGTTCCTAGTGCGCCAAATATTTGATCTTATCCTCTCTTTTTTAGACTTATATCCACACAGGGGGACAAGCAGATGGGTTTTCTTTATGTTAACTTATTTTGATTTGTCCCTTATATAACGTTCTACTTGTGCGAGTGTATTTATTAGCATGAGTGGGTGTATGAGTGCAATGAGTAAATGTTTAATTTTAGAATACAATTGACCGATAGATATAGACTGCCTTGATTTACCTTGTTGTTTTGTATTTTAAAAGAAGACGCTCTGTCATATTACTTATTAAAACATTTTAAGACTGATTTTCGTATTATATTTTAATTTATGCTGTGATATCATGGATAGAAACTAACAATAAGTGCAATATTTTATATAGACTTATGAAACATGAAGACTGTCTTGTATGCAGGATGGATCAATTGCGGATAACAGGCTATATACCATTCGATAGATCACAAAATTCTAAGGCCAACGTATATGTTTCGTTTGTCGATTCGACAAATAGTTTCCGAGTTATTAATTGTTAAAGTTAGGAAGATGAGCCAACAAGCGAGCGTCTATAGCGGGCGTCTATAGCGGGCGGCAGAATCGGCAGCGAAAGGTGGAATAAAGAAGAAAAAAGTTAAGAAAAATTAAAGATTAGATTAACTCATATACTGGTAAGTAATTCGTTTACTACTCGAATTACTCGGACTTAATTATCGAACCCAATTTAAGATAAAAATTATGCGTAACGAATGCAAAACCTTAGGTTAATAATAGAGCTTCGTTTATCAAGTGCGATAAAACAATGTAGGTGCAAAGCTATTCGGTATGTACACTTGCTATTCGGCCTTACAAAATTTCAGAGTTCACCAAGAATTTTGCACTGCGGTATTTCATTTCTGACAAGACGATATAAGAATTTTTATTACTTGAAAGAAACATAAGTCTCAATAATCAAGTAGATTATTAATGTCTGTAAGAATGAAAATTTCCATACCTTATTGGATGTTTTTGAAAACACTTTATTTTAATGAAGTCATTGATATAGCTTCGAAACCTTAGCATAACAACAATCCATACGATTATTCATAATAATTTAATTTAATCAATTAATTAATTGTCGAATGTTTTGGAGAATGCACTAAAACCAGAACAGTCAAATGAAATCCACTTGCAACAATTGAATTAGAAATTTAGCTGCTACTAACCTGTAATGCTGTCAATTTTTATACCTTCGCGTTATGCCTATAAAGCTGTAAATTTTCAAATCTTCTCGAATTTTTCGAAAACACTTCCTTTCCAGAAGGATAAGTAATTCATACTAAACCTTGCAAGAAGCCATAATTTACAACAGATTTGTTAAAGAAATCATCTGCTTGTACAGCTGTAAAATTTCATATTTATGGTTCGAAAATACTTTATTTCTGAAAAAGAAGCTGTTTAAGTTGGGATCGCAAATAAAAGTTATAGCAAATAAGAATCATTATTTAATTATTTATTTAATTATTTATTTATTTAATTATTCATTTATTTATTTTTTAAGCAAGACATGCTTTTTACATTGTAGCTTACAATTATCCGACATTTTCCTGTACAACTGTGAATTTTCTATTTTTTTTTGTAAATACTTTCTTTTCAATAAGGCATTAACTGCACTTGAGAGTGTGAACAAAAGAACGTGTAGATATTATTATTGGTAGCAATTTAATTTGAAATTATTTTATAAGTATTTAATTTACGCGACTCGCATGTATAGCGGGAAATTTCATACCTATGTTTCTGAAAATACTTTATTCACAAAGTGCATTGGCTAATCTTGTAATCCTGAGGATAACCCCTGTCGAATAAGATTATTTGATTTAAAGGTTTAATTTGTAGGATAGCTATATCTTTTCGATAAAATTTAAAAGTGATTTATTTCAGTAACTAAATTTAAAACTAAGTGATTGCTCCTCTTCCAAGTCTTATCGATATATATAAGATGTATATTCTTTACTTTTCATACCTATGAGTACAACATTTTGTAATTAACTGTAATCGTAAATTTGTATATATGATGGGGTATATATTTTTTAACCCTTAGCTGCCACACTGGGGTCAGGCTGACCCCAGCCGTATTCAAGTCCAATTTAAACTCCCGCTTTTTTCAAATGTGGGCAATGAGCGCCACCTGTCGTTAGTTGAAGAGTGTCCCCGACCCCTCGAGCCCAAATCAAGTATTAGAAAACGTTACTATAGCTTTGGCAGCTGTACAAAGTTGAGTGGTGCCGTGAACGATCCCAGTGTGGCAGCTACAATTATTAATCGAATTAAAAAATTTTTTTTGTGTATTGTATTTTGTCATCGTTTGAAAGCAAGCATCGTAAGTATAATATTCTGACTAGGCAAATTTTTTTTTATTGCATGTATAATACGATTTCGTATTTATTAGATGGCGTATAATCTGCGCTCTCGAACGTTACGACAGGAGTTATTGGATGGACAACAACAAAGTCGAGAAGACCATGTCTCGGACAACTCCAACGATGGAGTGGTTGAAAATAATTCGGTCAACACTAATGATGAAATCAGTGGTTCAGAATATTCCGTTTCATCTGCGTCTGAAATGGAAGTCGATTTAGAAGAAGATATTGATTTGGAAGAAGGAAGTGCAAATCAGCGCTTATTGCAATCGCGTGCACGTGGTCGTCCTTTAACGAAGCTGAAAGGGAAAAATGGCTTTTCCTGGGTTACAAGAGCTCCTTGCCAACATTAGGTATGTTTACAATCACTTTCTCATAATTATAGGTATTTATCTGAACGCGCATCCTGTTAGAGTCAGCGTACGCAGGCTGTTTTGCTTTGTCGCGCACGTGTAAGCGTTTTACATGCGTTTGTATATCTATATATCTTTCTAAACACATGTGAAATTCTCACGTATGCGCGAGAAAGCAGTACGGCCTCGGTATACTGCGCGCATGACTTTGAAATGGCGACAAATTTTAAAATTTGGTTACATTCATCCTTGCTCGTAGATTGACTTTCTGATGTTCAACCTGAATTACTACCTGGTCCAGCGAATGAAGCGTTGTAAGCAAAAACGGTAGAAGAATTTTGGTATTTACTTTTCACTAGAGAGATGCCTGAAATCATAGTAAACCAGACTAATAAAAAGATTGAATCTATTCATGCTGCTCTTCAATCATCCAAGAAAATAGAAAATTATCATCATTTCACTGATATAAATGAGATTCGAGCGTATATTGGTGTTCTTTACTATAGTGGTCTTTGGAAATCTGCTGCGATTAACGATAATAGGCTTTGGGATAAGAAAATGGTATTACTTTGTATAGATGTGTTTTTTCAAGAAACCGTTATACCTTTTTATCATCGTCTCTTCGTTTCGATGACAAAGATGCAAGAGATGCGTCAGACAAATTCACGCAAATTTGTCAACTTTGGGATATTTTTATCGAAAATTGTAAACGCATCTACACACCGAGTAAAAAATGCACCGTCGATGAGCAATTATTGAGTTTTCGAGGACGATGCGGTTTTCGAATGTACATGAAAGCCAAGCCCGATAAATACGGCTTGAAATTAGTTACACTAAACGATGCAGAAACTGCATATCCGGTAAATACTTTGCTTACTTTGAATTACTTATTTTGCACATAATAATATTTACTTTAAAAATTTTTTAAATAGATACACGCTGTACCTTATCTGGGAAAAACATCGATCCAAGTAAGAGGCGAATCAATCCCCGAACATTTCTTTCGTCAAGATACTACTTCAATCCACGGTACAAATCGCACTGTCACCTGCGACAATTGGTATACCTCAATACCACTACTACAAAACATGTTAAAGGACCTGTACAATATGACTATCACTGGTACTATTAGGAAAAATAAGCGTGAAATATCAGAAGACTTTAAAGTCGCATCAAAAGTAGTTCCAAGTACTAAGTTTTACTACGCTAAAGATTTTACGCTGCTTTCTTTTACACCTAAGAAACATAAAATAGTACTAGTACTTTCATCGTACTTACATACTGCAGAAATTACTAATGGTAAATCAAACATCATTCTGCAGAACGGACACGTTTGACTAACTGTGTCATTCATATACAGTCATACCCACGACAAGCAGATGGCCAGTACGTATTTTTTACGGTATACTTGATCAGGCTGCAGTCAACGCAAGAATTCTTCTCAAATGTAAGCTGACAGCCGATAATAGTACAGAAAAATGTACGGCAATCACATGTCTTGAAAATCTGCGCGTGTACCTGATTAAGCCTTACATTACCGAAAGATTTAAAATATCAACATTGCGCAGAGATATCAAGATCGGCATCGCTGCATTATTAAATATTGATCCTCAAAAAACAACTTATGAGAGAATCCAACTGTCAACAAGACAAAGATGTAGTGTATGCCCTCGAAAAGAAGATAAGAAAACAAACGTCGCATGCAGTAGCTGTGAAGCACCAATTTGCGAAAAGCATCGTCTTAATTTTTGTCACTCTTGCATTGGAAATCGAATTTGGACTCGTATTACAATTTTTTTCTTTCACAATTTTTATATTTCAATGATTTTAAATTATTATACATATTATGATTATATATGATATTATTATTGGTACTAGAATTTAATTCTAAATTCGAATAAAATCTATATTTTGTCAAAATAACCAACTTCAATCTTTTAAATAAATACCTTTTTTTTACCACCGACTATCAAACTATTTTTTTCCTTAAAGATACATGCTTCAAGAGTTCTGAGCTCAATTTTCAGCTCTTGATATAAAAAAATTTAAAAAAAATTTTTTTTAATTAAAATACGCATTTTTACCATTTTTTTTAAACAATTTTTGCACTATACAATTTTTTATCAATGCTAAAAAATATTTTTCATAAAAACAACCATTCTATCATTTAAAATAAGTATTAACGAATATCAGAATTTTTTTTTATGATAAAAATTTAATATTCGTTTTGCGATCAATTTTTTTAACGCTGGGGTACGGAGCGACCCCAGTGTGGCAGCTATGTTATTCGGCAGAAGTGTCGCAGCTAAGGGTTAATTTACAGATATATCTCGTGTGATCTACATAATATAGTTGGTTACGAGGAAAAAATTTATTATTTAGAAGCCAATTGAAAAAGGAGACTTTAAAACGAAGTTCTTTTTCGATTCATGTTGTGCATATTCTTTTAAAATTTTATGTTACAATTTGTCAATATTCTTCCTTATTCGATTACAATATTTTCAAACAATTTCCATGTAAATCGCAAAAATAAACTTCTTTAAAGTTGAAAGACAAATGGGCTTTTCTGAGTTTTCTCATATCCAACCAGACTCTAAGTTATGGCCTTTTACAACCAATTTCTGAACTGTCGTATTTTCCAATAGAAATATGAATTGAAACGAAACTTTTCTGTAGACAGGCCACCAAGTATGTTCACAGTTATTTATTAAGATTAAAGATATTTTATAAAATTGTGAACGTGTCATTCTGGACAAGGCGCATTATATTCGCAACTGTTTGCAGCTCCTAATATTAGAACTGTGGCAGTTAGCCCTCCTTCCTTAACACAACAATGGGAGAGAGAAGTTAAAACTAAGTGTCGAAGGGGTCAATTAAGTGTTTTATATACCATGGAACATCAAGGGACATAAGTGAAAAAAAATTATCCAAATTTGATGTCATAATAACTACGTACAATCTGATTGCACAAGAGTATGAGCTTTATGTTGTAGCCATGAAGAATAAGGATTCAAGGTTATTCAAGATAATAATTTATAATTAAAATAACATTATTTATTTTAAAGTTAATAAAGAAGCATCCGATTTTTAAGAATAGAGATGCCAGATAAGCTATCGAAGCGACTAAACGTGTTAACAATTGTTATCTGGCATCGCTATTCTTAAGAAGGCACCACACCCAAGTTAAAACTCATTTCATTTTGGTGTTATATTGAGACTGCGGTAGATGTATTTGTTATCCAGCATTGATAAACTTAATGGTAAACAAGGAAGATATTGAACTTGAAGGAAATAGTTTTAAACTCAGCAGATTAATGCTGATGTAATCGATGAACTCTATAAATTAATATTAACCTTTTGCATTAATAGTTATTTGGCTATTTATCACAGTATTTCACAACTTTCTATTGTTTGCATAAGAAATTTGCAAGTTTATCAGTGCAATAGAATTGCTTGTGAAAATAAAAATATTTCATTGTGCACCTGAGATTTATATCATTATATAACTTATGTGATATTAAAATTGATTAATTATACTAGTATTCTTAAATTTTTTAAATTTATAGTAATTTTTTTAACTTAATTAAAAAACTTTACACTATGGTTTCTTTAATTATTATTGATTTTATATATAAGCATACTTGTCTGCATTTTACTTTTTTTTAAATTTGATTAAGGAGATTTCACAACTTTTTTTAAGACTAACGTTGGATTTTATATGTACAGTTTGACTTTATATACAAAAGTATATTTGTCTACATCTTTGTACCTTCGTAAAAGTTTTTTTTTTTTTTTGAAGAATTCTGAACTCTTTTAGAGCCTACAGTTTAAGAGCTAACACATAATTATTGTAACGGGTACGTTAAACCTAGAAAACATAAAAGAATATTAGTATAAAATCGGAGTAAATTATGATGATATTTAAAGATGACAAACTTATATATTTTGATGATAATAACACGAATGTTATGGGCAGGTACACCTAAAAAAAAAAGATTAATTAATATACATAACAACAAGAATAATAGATTTCATTAATAAATTCAGAGTAGAAATTGAGAGTTGATTTTATTAGTTTGTTTTAGAGACTTTGCTTAAAGGTATTATTTTGTGTATAATAATTATTTACCTTCCAATTAATAATAGAAATAATAAACACTGAGCTGAAAACTTATAAGCTCGATTTGAATCGGTGGAATCTCGCGCCTGAGCAGCTCCAAATGATGGTTGCAGTACTGAGCAATGACTCGAAATGACAGCGGCAATTGACCCAATTAATTCGAAGTTTGAAACCTCGCGCTAAACGCAGAGGTATTGCGCAACATCAATAAGGCGCAAGTCCAAGACAGGATGACTCCGATTAAAGGATCAACAGGCAGGCAACCAC
>UELU01136783.1:0-10704 GCA_900490025.1 Megastigmus dorsalis | reverse complement strand
GTTACTGAGTGAGAATTCTCTCTTTCGGAAATTCTCACGTCCGTGAAAAAGTCCGCTCTGCTGTAACCGGAGTGATTTTACCGTGTCAGCGTCTAACTTGCATCCGCTGCCGTTCACGAATCTGGTTTATTCTAAATTTCGTTTTTATACCTTTCTAATTATAATTAATATAATCATATCAAATATAATACAAAATACAAAAATATTTTAATAAAACGGTCGGGGAATTAATTAATAATAGCCGGACGTTGCATGGTGTCTTTCCAATCAAAAAGGAATTTCTTGTTTAGACGCAATTAAATCTATAGGAGGTATCAAAACAATATTTCCAATCTTATCACCGCTTATAATTTCCGCACTAATACAGTATTGCATAATTTTTCTTACTATTAAGTGGGTTCCAATACCTAGACCATCATTTAAATTAATGTTTCGTAATATTATTGTAATAGCGCCTTCTTTTAATAAAAATTTATGAGGAGGTCAACCATTTGGCGTTAGCGAATTCAGGAATTCAACTGGTAGAGTATTTCCTAAATCTATATTATCATCATCATTAGATGAATCAATACTAATGTATTCTTTTACTTCTCCATCTGTTGTTGATAAGATTTAATTGATTTTATTTAAAACATCTCGGTGCCAAAATTACTTTCTTATGATGTAGTTCCATTAATAAATAAATTTGCAGCTATCCCTGACAACGCAACTGGTAATACAGGAATGTTTTCTTGATGTAAATAACAAATTATTGAATCAAGTAGTTTTTTCCACTTTCTATCTGTCCATTAATATATAAACATTTATCTTCACTACTATCATTGTTTCTCAAAAAACTGCATTACAGTATTAAATGTTTGACGTTATTTTAAGGAAAGAATTAATGTCATATAAGTTTGTATCTACAATTTCGTTTAATAAATAAGTATCTTCATAATTATCTTCTTCATTCAAATATTCATTTAAATTGGGTAATTTATAAATTCATCAAACTTCCTTGGTAGAACACAATTTTGTTTAAAAATATTGAATGTGGAAAATTTCGACTAGAATAAGACACATATTACAAAAAAAAATATTTTTAAAGGAAGTTAAATATTATTAAGCGAATGATAAATATTTGACGAAGGTTCAGGGGTGTTATGCGGAAGAGGAAGAGAGCAGGGTCACCCCGCACCGTGCATAAGGCCAAAGTAGATGTTTTGTTTAAGTTTCCAACTGTTTGTCTCTGAAATGGTCAGTATCAAACTTTGACCAAGGATAAAAAATTCATTATTTATTTCTCTATTAAACCGTAAATTTTGGTAGAGTCTCTGCGTTTATTATATGCTATTTTTAACAAATTATAACCAAAATTAGCTATAAGACCAAGCATCCCTGTAATAGCCTTTGTTAAAAGTTCACATTTCAAACTTTATTTTCTACTAAACTCCAACTAAATTTAGGGATACTGCTACTAATGTTCAATAATGCAATATACTTCAATTTTACAAAATTATTCTAAAATAAGTATGTTAACGTTATTAATTATGACATTTTTTTCAAATAACAGAAATAGCAATAAAAAAAACACAAATATTTGCTTTACCGAGCTACGTTAGGAGTAAGGAATATATAACTAGTATTTATTAATCTTACATTGATATAGTATTGTCTCTTATGTGCAATACTGTACTATTATGGTCTCTTAAACACAATGTTAACCTATTATTGATTTTTTATATATTTGTATATTTGTATGCGCCATACGGCCTAGCCTTGGCGAAATAAATTGAGTTCAATCAATCAATCAATCTCGGGCTCTCTCTCTCCCTCTACATTGTACATCACAGTTCTTGGTGCGGCCGAAGCAGAGCGATTAGAATTTCGAGCGCTGGTACGACAACTGTACATGATGTCATACACAGTATACGCAATAGACACAACACATAAGGGAAAACAAAATTAAGTTGTATATTCTTTATATGAAATCTTTTTCCAGATGACTTGCACATACATTCCTCAAGCTTGAGACAATATTAAGTCGGCTTTCTCGGATATGATTTTTTTATTCAAATCACGAATAAAATTTTTTTAAATACGATTTGCATACATCTGAAACTCTAGAAATATACAGTCGAATTTCTCAGTTTCTAAAGGTCGAGAGGCACGTGCCTGCTATATAAGCTAAAATTTACTAGAGGCTTTAGTCGTGTCCATTTTTGTGGTATACGAATATTTATTTTCTTTTCTTTCACAGTCAGATAATAATTTCAAAATAAAATCGTACTACACGGCTCTCTCTCTCGGTGTAGAAGGGCTTGAACTCACAGGTCGAATATCCAGACCACCGCCCGATAATAACAACATTTACGAGTGGTTGGAGAGCGCTCTGTCTGATCTGCACGAAAATCTTTGTCTTGACCGTGAGCCAACAGATTTTATAGGTATAACTATTGAATCGTAAGACTTAATTATGTTCCCTTATGGATGTCATTTAGACCTATTCAAAATTTCGACGTCGGTGAGTTGAGGAATATGTTTATCAGTGCCGTGCAAACTGCAGCTGATTTCGATATTGATGATACATTGTTGATCAAATGTGCTGTTATAAATAATATAGCTGGTCGTGGTCGGATGTATTTAATCGAAGAGTCCATGCGAAAACGTTCAATTTTTCTGTCAAAAACGATGATGGCCTCTGCCTACTGCGGTCTTTAGTCACCGCTTGTGCTCATGCTGTTAGAGGCCAGTTGCTCTCTGGTGTTTTACACATTTATTTTAATCAAATGAAAACATAAAATAGTCTCGTACAGAAAGAAGCAGCCCAGGATCTTATAAATTGGGCGCAAGTCTGTGTTCCAGTGGTCGGTTGCGGACTTGAGGAAATTCATCGGTTTCAGATTTATTTCGTTCGGAGAGGTATATCTAAAGCTGTGTACTCCTCTAGGTATTTCAGACGCGGAGATGCACCCATTTACGATGGTACAAGATATGTAATAGATAATCACAGGACCATCTTACACATACTGTGGATTATGTATTCTAGATAGTATCAACCGCTACTCAAATTAGTGGGGTTATTGGGTTATTAAGTAAAGGATATTGCATATCATGCAATAGTGGCTATAATAATGTCGACAGTCTCAGATGCTCCAATGTATGTTACAAATGTCTGCAAAACCAATGAAAAAATGTAATGAAAGATCAATTGCAGTAAGTTTGTCTTGAAAAAGACAGATCAGTTAAATATGAATCGCAAAGGCACAGTTAGTATGTTAAAACGAAAAAACGCATACTTCAACGTTGCATATCAATCGTATACATATAAACAAATCGTGCATAATCACTTTAGAGCATCGGAATTTCAGTACAAGCCACCTATCGGTGGTTTCATAATTGAATTTTTCCTGAACATGTTGATTATTTTATAAAACAATCCTGAAGAATTTCAATTTTTTTGTAATATTCTGAGAAAAAAAATAATTATTAACTAAAAAAATTAATAAACAAAAATATATTTGCATAAATAAAAGAAAATATAATTTATTTAATGCGTACGAAAGCCAATGAATAAATAAATGACAATGCATTCGCACGCCGCCACCGAAGTTGTACGAGCGGCGCACCGCGCCTGGTCGAGCGCCTTGTGTTTGTTGAATGATATCTCGATAAAATCAAAAAACCCCTTTCCAGAAAATGGCTATATCGACGTAAAATTTCCTCCTCTTTCGATCTAGCAGGTCAAAAAAAATATTAAAAATGCATTTTTTGAGATATAGCACATTTTATATTTTTTCAAGGTCAAATTAAGCAAATTTAACAAATCTGAGAAGACCCTCGGAAAGCTGAGGAAAAAATACATCGAAATCACTTCGTTATGATAATTTCTCGGTACATTTTAGCCCTTTAAACTTGAGCTGAAAACAGCACGATTAAGCGCTTCCGCGCCGCGCTTGGAGAGTTGACGTGAAATGCCTAATATGCGGTGTGTTATTTTGTAATGTCTGTAACGAGCGGCAGCCAGTTTTATTTCGTACAACCGATCAAAGAGTCTAAAAAGAGATAAAGCGTATTATTTCTATTTTACGATTTGGAGACGCAACAGTCCATACCTGTACTGGGCGATGAAGAGAAAAAATACACTTGCCAAATTTATGTGTAGTACAACAAGTGTGTACTTTTTGTTTCGAAGAAATAGCAGCGCAACACCGCAGGAGCAACTATACGAGAGTTCTCTCACGAGTTACACCGCTGCGCGCGTGCCTCCTTCTCAGCGCGCATAGTCGCCTGGAAAGCCGGCCGAAGATGATCGGCATTTGGACCTCTCTTGTCTTTCGGTGGCGCATGCGCAATTGAAAAATACTGAACATATTATACTATAGAGTGCGTGAGAAGAAAAGCACATACTATAGAGGGCGTGAGAAAACCGATAATTTTCTTAATGATGAAATGGGGCTAAAAAAAGTTTGAACGGCTTTTTCTTTCCACTCAGTGGATAGATTTTCATGATTTTTTTTGGAAATAATTACATTTTACGATATCTTTCATTTGATATGCACATCTTTTAGGTATAGCCGTTCAATTGAAAGATATGAAATACGTGATTTTGTAAATGGCGAATTAGAAGTATATAAGGCACACGATCGAGAGCCCAGCCGATGCTATACTTGTCTGTGGCGCGCGGCCGCGCGCTGTGATTTCGTACCAAAATTTCATTTTGCGCCCATGGTCCGAACGATATTTTTCGATTCAGTGGGCGCAAAATTTGTTTTTGCGTCTCGCTTTGCGGGTACAAAATTTTATTTTCCGCCTGCAAAGTTAAAAAATTGTATTTCGCGCCCGTGAAAAAAGGCGCAAAATAAGTGTGTGCAAAATAAAATTTTGCGCCCACTGAATCGAAAAATATCGTTCCTCGCTCCAAAGATCCCAAAGTTTAGATATTCGCTTAAATATCCATAATATGGGTAAATTATAAATAGACAATTTTAATGCATTCTACCAATTATTTATAAACTTTTTCTCGTACTATATTATATACAAAAATTTTCAAGTTTTTGAGTAATTAAGCCATGAAGATGGCTTTTTTGGAAAAAAAATAGAAGTTTTCCATTTTTAATGGTGCAATATCTCTGGAAGGTTTGGGTCTTTTTCTCTTAAATTTGGTTTCTGCGGTTTTTTTATGGTTCTCAATATGTTTGCAAAATTTGTACAAATTTAAATTTTTTGTCCTTTTTCTAGCATGGAATCACCCATATATATATGGGTCAAAAAATACTTTTTTAAAAAACTGTGCGCACGGTCCTGGGATCGGGCTGAAATTTTGAGGACTTATTGGGTATTATAAAAAAATAATCTGTACAAAATTTCAGCCCTCTATATGCCCTAGAAGCGGAGATATACACATTCAAAGGTCAGAAAAAGATCTAATTTTAGCTGTTTTTTTTTCCTATTTTCAAGTGCTTGCCAAAATGTCAATTTTTAATCTTTTGGAACGAATTGAAAAACGATTTGTTCAGTTTTTCAAGAGTTTTGAAACGAACGGTTATACCACTAGGTTAAGTATATTCTGCTCTTCCCTGCAATCTCAAACGTTCAAAGTATTTTTTTCGATTTTTGCTCATTTTCAAAGCACTGTAAAATCATCAATATTTTATCTTTCTTAATAATTCCAGAACTAGATTATTTGTGCTGAGAAGACGAATAAATCTAATTTATATTTGTAACAATCGATTAAAAATTGACAGAGATACAGCACTTCAAAAGTAACCATTGTCGCTAAAATCGTGTTTTTTGCAATTTTTAAATGGTTATAATTTTTTTGTAGCAACTTTTTTTTTACCAAACTTTGAATGAGAATACTGTTTAAGCCTTTTTGAATAGATTTCATGTGGTTCGGATCCTGATATCGGGCGATTTATATTATTCTTTTTATTTTTTAATTTCGCATTTTTTACCGCAGGCGAAGCTCCGTATGCAGCACTTCTACGCTACTTTCGACCAATTATACTTTGCGACTGCCATTTTTTCATAAATTTTTTCGAAACTGTAGAGCAAAGCCTTTAATAACTTTTTTTTTAAAAGTCTGTGTGTTCAGAATGCGAAGTTATGGTAATTTAAATAGTTGAAAAATGACGAGGTATGCAAACCGTGAACGTACATATTTTCCCTATAACGCTTACTTTTTGAGTTTCATATGTTTCTTGAAAATAGACAATCTCTTTTACCATCACGAGCAATAGGTATTAAAAATCATTCAATTAATTTTCGAAGTAATCGAAGTCTAGGTAATTGCGTACAGCAGCAATATATTTTATTAAATTTTTTATATTACAGGTGATGTAACAGGCACCTATTTTCCGGGGAATAAACTCCCGTACTAATTATCGCGGCACCCGGAGGTCCTAAGACCCCCGGTCGGGTACACCCGAGTACTGACCTGGGCGTGTCTAACCGCCCGGGGCACCGTCGCAGGTGCCCGACGACGTATGAACGTCGCTGTCTGCCGCTCCCTGCTACTAACGCGGAAGCTCCTAGCGCTCCCGCTTTTCGTGTGTATGTAGCGTTGTCCGTGGACGCGCCCCGCGCACACATGCAGCCGGCCTACACGCCGGACTCTCCTGGCCGCTCAGCTTATGCTGCGTATCGGCTGCTGCAGGGGCTGATATGCTGCCCGCGGAGAGTGACGGTATTCGAACCGCGAATGTCGCCACGCGTCACAGTGAGTAATATTTTTACAATTCTGTCAGTTATGAGATTAGAATGCTTACTGCGTTTTGGTATTTTTTTATTAATTTATATTGAAAAAGATGCAATATTTAGAGTTTTTAGTTTGAGGTTTCTAGATTCAGGGTTTCTGGATTTAGTTATTCTGAGTGTAGGGTTGTTATAAACAGTAGAGTTATATGCAAGTTCTAAAGAAAATAATATTAATTTCGTAAGAAAGTAAATTTTAAAAAGATTTAGAATGAGAGTAATCCAATATTTGTGAAACGAACAGCACCATAATGTAGTCTAGAAATATTTAGACATGGCTATAAGAAGTAGATATAAAAAATTTGTATCATTCTAACAGTAGGTTTTGTCTCCAGCTAGTTGTCGCTACTTTTTAGAGCATACAATAACAAAATAAATTTTATTGATTACATTTGTCCTGTTAAGCTGAATAAAGTGGATTCAATGTTGTAACTTTAATTTTGTAAAGTTCGATTTTTACAAAATTATCTTTAAAATTTTTCAGAAAGTGAATGTTTGATAAAAGAATTATAACGTTAAAAAATACTATTTTTTCTTTTACGACAAATAATTACAAAATTCTAAAACTTAAATATAATGAAATTAAAATAGAAGTAAAGGTTATTATCAATTTATTTTAAAGAAGTATTTTGATGTTTAAAAAAAATTTTTGCAGATTGTCAAATATAGTAAGGTCTTTGTAATTAATTAAATAAGAAGATATTTAATTTGTTGAAGGATAATAACAAATTTGATTTGAGAAAGCCTCGTGCATTGTCAGAGGTTTTTTTATTTGCTTGAAAGATTTTCTCACTGTGGAACTCTATCTGCTTATAAACTGATACTATGTGCAAAATTACTGAGGGGAAATTCAGATAAAAATTATGAACTGTAAAAAAAATTCTTTTGCAAACAATATTTATTATTCCATCACATTTGACTTTTTAATTTACGTAATTTGTGTAGCTAAATAATTAATTGGATAAATTTATAGTTTCTAATTCGGTATCATCTGAGTATATTTTTACTCGTATTGTCTGTTCATCTATAATTTTAAAATAATGATACTGCCTTGTGTTTTTTAAAGTTTTTGTAAAGGCAAATTTTTTTTGTAATTTTTTACCTCTGGCTTCAACTGCGCTGTCGCTGACGTATAAAAAACTGCAAAATTATTTATAAAGTTACATATATGTTCTATTTTAGATCAAATGAAAATTACCAGTGTATGGGCTTACCTTATTCCTGATATGTTGTCATTTAAATAATTATACATTTGTTCGGGAGTCAAAATTGTGATACTTTGCAATGAAGCTTTTCTTGCGGTACCATGACATGTAGCAAAAAAATTGTACGATGTAATTTTTATTCCAAAATCTTGTTGATGGTGACATAAATTAAAAATGTGATTCCTGAAAAAAATATACAAAATTATAAATTTCTAATTCAGTTTATGGATTTTAAAATTTCTGATTGAGAAAATAGAATTCGAAAAGAATAATAAATTTTCTGAAATAAATGGAGGATTATGTTAATAGTATTAAAATATTTTTTTAAATATTTTTTTATGAATATATATCTATGTTCGCTGTTTCTTTTATGGAATAAAAATATATTGAAAAAGTGTGAAGTAAAGGAATAAAAAAGATATAATTATTCAGTCCGGCTTTACTTGCTTTTGAATTGTGTTGGTGCTCCATCGGATAAATGAGACTTTTTATCCAGGGATATTTGATTTTAATTTCATCAAGTACTACTTCTTGGAATATATGTACAGAATACGCTTGATGCTTCCTACTATCTGAAATAACGCAAAAACTTGCAACCTTTACTTCATTATGTATTTGGTCTTTGTAGTAGAAGGCTACGGTAAATAATGAAGCATGAACATTATTGAAATAAAATCCCTGGGTAGAGTTTTGACAGATGAATACATAATTTTCTGCAAAATCCATGACTATTAGTCCACTATCATTCTCCAAATTTTTCCTAAAGTGCGCATAAGTATCTTTCTGTTTGCTTAAAATAAAATGATGCTTAGTTATAGCCCAAAGATCATTACACATACTACTAAGAAACTCATCGAAAAGGATGAACTTTTTTTTAAAAATCTCTGCGTGTTCAGAAGGCGAAGTTATGGTAATTTAAATAGTTGAAAAATGACGAGGTATGCAAACCGTGAACGTACATTTTTTCCCTATAACGCTTACCTTTTGAGTTGCATACGTTTTTAAAAAATAGGTAACCTCTTTTACGATGACGTCCTAGAAATAACAGGTAAGTCAAAGTAATTGCGTTCAGCAGCAATATATATTATTAAATTTTGTATAGTACACGTGTGACGTTAGTAACATTCTTACAATTCTATCAATTGTGAGATTACAATGCCTTCTTAATCACTGAAAATTTACTTCACAAATAACAATTTTTGAGGACCTTTTTAAAGCTCTGCTTTCAAACGGAGCTTCAAGTCTTTTAGTTATATAGTATAACTCGGTAATACAAAATTTAAAAGTACGGTAGTGTTTGGACTCAAATATGACGTACAATATTTATACGCTAGTGTTGGAATATGAGGTACATTTATATTAGTGTGAGAGAGTAAGAGTATGTGCGTAGCACCATCTCACGATGAGAGTAGTTAGCTTAGCGACCGTTCCCTTCGCCTCACAATCTGAAACTCTTTCTCTGCTTATTGGATGGCTCCGAAGATGTGATATCAGTATCGTTTATTGATTCGCCTTTAAACTCTGCTCAAACTTTGCAAAGTAAGTTTTTATATTTCTTTATTAAATTTTACATTCTATATTTGGTTGAAGATATATAAAATTCCAAGGGCAAGTGTTTTGTGCATCTAGTGCTGTACAATAAAGTCTATATATTTAAACCTACTTCCATTTATTTAAAACATATTGTAATATTTAAAACAAAGTTTTTAAGTTAAATCAATTAAAAATTATAATTTAAAAGTGTATTAGTTACAAATATCGAGATCCTGTTTTTTGCAATAATAAACTCGCAGTCCGATGATTCTTATAAAAATGAAATATAAATGAAAATCATGTTATTAAATAGTATTAAGAAATTAATAACAATAACAATAACAATAGCAATAGCAATAGCAATAGCAATAGCAATAGAAATAGCAATAGCAATAGCAATAGCAATAGCATATTTTTTTTTGTTTTTATTTCCGGGGCGAAGGGGAACTCTTCATGTTCGATAGGCAGACACGTGTCTCCCTCTGTGTGGAACTCTCCTGTTTAAATGATCAGACATACCCACTAAAGCCCCTCCGCCATGAAAACACGTGGTAGTTGTTTTTTCCTCCCCTCCGGCACCGCCGTGAGGCATTACTTCGGAGGGGGGGTGCCACGTATTCTCGCGGTTATCCCGCGCCTACCGGTCCGGGGCCACCGTGTCCGGCTCCTCCCAAGAGGAGCCCTCTTCTAAGGACGGCTGCGATATTGCATGCCGTCCATATCCTGCTTCTTCTGGTGTAGGATCGTCTCTACAAATACGGCCACCCTTGCCCATTTCTCGTGACCCTGGAGCATGACACCAATGACGTTGTCCGGCGTAATGCTTCCAAGATCCGCTGCAAGTGTCCCTCGTTCGACGCTCCACCTTCTACATTCAAAAAAGGTGTGGTTTACGTCGTCCGAGGGAAACTCACGGTAGTCACAGCTTGGCTCCGTTACCTATCCCATCTTGTGGAGGTAGGAGCAGAACAAGCCGTTGCCCGTGAGAAATTGGGTGAGGTAATAGTTAACCTCGCCCGCCTCCTGGGCTAGCCAGGCGTCCAGTTGGCTAATTAGCCTTGCTGTCCACCGGCCCCTCGTTTCTGCCACCCATCTCTGCTGCCAGACCTGGATGGTGTTGGCTCTAGCCGTTGTCTGGGCGGCCGCTTTGCCCAATACCGGCTTCTGCTGGTGAACGAACTGACGCTCCTGGGCTAGTAGGTCGATAGGTATAACCCCAGCGACCATCAGC